>CAKNYM010049317.1:84412-123856 GCA_932195095.1 Andricus curvator
GCGGGGAATTATGGAAAATGAGGGTTGGGAAAGTAGGAGAAGTGAGGTCAAATAAGTGTGGGGAAGTAGGGAAGTGAGGAGAAATAAGAGCAGGGGAAGTGAATTGAGAGATACTCGGGGAAGTGAAAGGGTGTTGAGAGGGGGGGGGGGTTAGGGTAATGTAGGGACACTTTGACTAATTTTATTTTTCCGAATTATTATTTGCCATAATTTCGATTTATTTTCATCAAATAAAAAATGCCTAAATCCATTTAAATGCTTAAATAATGGTTTAACTGCAATATTTTTTGTCTTCATACGGTTCCACGATCCACGTAAGATTTCTATGATAAATTTATGGCATTTGTGAAGTTGAGAGTGGAGTTTGACTTGGTGTCGTGGTTTATGGATGAAGAACGGAAAATTCAAGAGGATCGGTGGAAATTCAATGGACCTTTGAGGACAGGCTTTCATTGGTGTAATTTTAAGCGACGCGAAAGCGGAATTGAGGGAACTAGTGAACCTCGTCCTCAACTTAGCGATCGATTAGCGCGCCTGGCGCAGCCTGAAAAGGGAATGAGGGATGAATGAGGGAGAGAGAGAGAGAATGAGAGAATGAAATAAAGAAGAGGAAGGGAGAAAGGGAGGAAGGGAGGAAGGTTGCATTCCGCTTGCATAATGAATGCCGCTGATACATAAACATGGCGCCTACCCCCTTCTGCACTGACAAAACTGATTTCCCGTGCTATCCATAATAATAATTAATATGTACTAACCGAGCATATGTCAGAGGTAATTACCGTAAAAATGTCCCCAATTGGAGCTTTAGTAGCGTGACACTCATATTATGTGTCCTAAATCGATAACAAGTACTATTATCCGAAATTTACTTGTGATTAATGCTTAGAATGTAGAGAGAAAGTGGAATTTTAAAAATTATGAATAAAATACAGACTTTACACTGTTTCCCCTACTCCCATTTTTTCATATTTTTTTAACAATTCTTTTTTTCCCTGGTTTCAAGAAACTGATCTGAATTAATAGAACCCAATGAGAAAATCGAACTACGTATTTTTTATTAAAATTTCATTCTTTTCGTTTGAATAGTCTACTATGTTTGTTGAAAATTCGTCTTTTTGGGTAAAATTCAAATATTTTGGTTGAAAATTCAACTGCTTAGTTGAATGTTGAAATACTTTGCTAAAAAAATTATTTTTTTTTCGTTGAAAATTCATCTCTTTGGTTGAAAATTTCACTATTTTGATAGAAGCTTGTTTTTTTTTTGGTTGAAAATTAATTTGTTTAACTTAAAATTTATCTATACAGAACTTCAGGTATACTGAGTGTTGATATTTTTTAGTTGAAAATGCAACTACATATTTGGTTGAAAATTCATTTTTTTGATTGAAGATTCGCCGCTAAAAGTTGACCTACTTTGTTAAACATTCATTTTTTAAAGTTTTTAAAGTTTTACTACTTGTTAGAAAATTATATATATTTTTTTGAAAATTCAACTGCTTTGTAGAAAATTCGTCTTTTTAGCTTTAAAATTCAACAATTTTGTTGAAAATTCGTCTTTTTGGTAGAACATTATTCTTCTTAGTGGAAAATTCATCTTTTTGCTTGAGGATTCAACTATTTTGTTTAAAATTCGTCTTTTTTTGTGGAATTAAACTGGTTGAAAATTTACTTTTTTTAAATGAAAAATAAATTTTAAACTAAAAATTTAACTATTCCATTTTTGGTACAAAAATGATCTTTTTAGCTAAAAATTCAACTGTTTGGTTAAAAATTTATCTATCTTTTTGAAAATTCGTCTCTTGATAGAAAATTAATCTTTCTGGTTGAAAATTCATCTTTGTAAGTTGACAATTCCGCTATATTTTGTAATAATTTTTGTAAAAAATTTGACGGTTTTATAAAACGTTCGCCTTTTTAAATAGCAAATTGATCTTCTTTGGTATAAAAGTCATGTTTCTTGGTTGGAAATAAACTTTTTGAGTCGAAAATTCAACAGTTTTGTTAAAAAATTGTCCTTTTGGATTGTAAATTCATCTTTTATGGCAGAAAAGTAATTTTTTTTGGGTTAAAAATCGATCTTTCTTAGTTCAAACTTAATCTTCTTGTTTTAAAATCAACGTTCTTGTTTTAAATTCCTCTTTTAGGGTTGAAAAGCAATTTGTTTCTAAAAAAATCGACTTTTTAGCTTGAAAACTTAACAAATTTGTTAAAAATTCGTTATTTTGGGTTTAAAATACATCTCTTTTGGTAAACAATATTTTTTGTTTGATAAGGAAGTGTCTAGACAGTTGGTTAGGAACTTCGGACTCAATCTGATTAGGAACTGTCTAGTTAGACCTGTTAGGAACTCTGTAGGCAGTATGGTTAGGAACTATCGAGTCATCCTGGTTAGGAACTGTCTAGTCAGTCTGGTTAGGTAGTGTGTATTACTTATTTAGGTCGAATTCCACCCAATTATTCTCACAAGTGCCTGACTACAAACAAGGAAAACTAGTCAGGGCCTAGTCAGATCCTTACTTGTCTTTCCAAACGTGTTTTTTTTTAAATAAACCAAGAACTAATTTGAATCCCATATATAATAATATAAAAATATATAATAATTTTCCTTTTCAATACAAGATTGGTCGATAAATCTCGAATCCTTCGGGAATATCGTTCCTCTCTTTCTCTTCTTCGAATCCCACCTGAGGATATATTAAAGGAATAGAGAAGCTCTTGCCGCAATTATGATAATTAAAGTCTCGAGGAGGGATCCTCCATCGATTATGCGGCGTGATTTATCGTTTTATTGCAGTTGAGTGCAAATTATTCCCATTGGTGTATTCGATACCTACTTAGTATGCAGCAACGTCTGGCCCAAGTGCGATTTAATCCTGTAATTTAATCTTAGGGAGTAATCAGATCTTTTGAATTTAATGTAAAGCACATATTAGCCGAAGGGAAATTCTCTGCATGCTCAGTGTTGTCGACAGAAACTTCTGTTTCCACAATAGCGGAGATGCATAATAAGCATGTACAAAAGTTTCATTAATTAAATCTTAATTTGCTAATTTCATAGATTATTTCCTTTTGTTCTATGCTATGTTTTAAAGTAATTATATGAAAAGCCATTTGTTTGCAGTTTTTTAACCCGCTTTCATCAGGGTGTCTACCTGACCGGAAAATCGGGAAAACCGGGAATTTTTTAACCTGAAAATCCCGGGAATTTTAGTCAGTGACCGGGATTTTTCACTTGAATGTACTAATATGCAATTTAAAAGTAATTTCATATATTTATTACTTCTATTCTGAGTTAGAACAAGGAATTTGTAAAGAAGCAAAAACAAAATTTATGAAAAAAAATGGTAAAGAATTTTAATTTTAATTCTTTGTGAAAGGAAATTTTCTAGAAGAATTATAATTTTAATTTTTGATAAATGATGTTTGACACTTTAAATTGTTATTTTTCATTGGGACATAAGACCGATGAAACCCCTTTATTGAAAATGGATTCTTAACAAATATTTGACTTAAAACAGGGAATTTTTTGACATGGAACGGAGGTTTTGGAAATAAATTTTTATTTTTATTCAGAAAGAAATTTTAAAACATCCCAGTTCCAAGTCAGAATTCGTCGCAATTTGAAACTTTTCTTTACCAAATTTTGAAAAAAGGAAATTACTATATTTTTTAATTATAATAGAAATTTTTTTTAAATAAATATATTTCTGACTTGTAACAGGGAATATTGGAAATGAATTTAATTGTGACTTGGTACAGGGAATTTAAAAAAAGAATTATACTTCAAAGTTTGGCCGGGAATATATAAATGAACTATAACAAAAAATCCGTAAAGAATTATAATTTTGACTTTAGAACAGGGAGTTCCGTAAAAAAATATAATTATGTCTTCAAACAGGTGATTTTTGACGAGAAACGGAAAATTTTGGAAAATAATTTTATTTCTGATTTATAAACAGGGAATTTATGAAAAAAAACTCCCTATTCCAAATCAGAATTTTGTTTTTCGACTTGGAGTAGAGAATTTCCGTAAAGAATAAAAAAATTTCGATTTCGAACCAGGGATTTCCGCAGACAATTATAATTTAAACATTATAGGACAGGGAATTTTTTAAAAGAATTATTATTTGATTATTTTTTGAATTATTATTTGATTTGGAACAGAGAATTTTCGACATGGAATGGTAATTTTGGAAAATAATTTTCATCTTGATTTAGAAGAAAGGAATTAGAAGAATCCCTGTTCAGAATTATAATAATTTTACAAAATTCTCTATTCCAAATCAGAATTGTAATTCTTGTGACCAAAAATTATGTGATTTTCAAAATCAGAATTATAATTCTTCTACAAAATTTCGTGTTACAAATAAGAAATTTTTCAAAATGTTTATAAATCTCTTAAAATCTTTAAAAATCCTTAAAAATGATTGAAATAAAATAAATCTTTTGAACTCCTTTAAACTGGCCGGGAAAATTAAGAATTGACAGTTTGAAAACTGGAAGATGACTGGGAATTTCAAATTATCATTCGTTTTGTATTCTCTTTTTCAATTTCTGTGGAGCAATTCACAAAAAAAAAAGGTCGTGTGTTTACAATGCAGAGAAATCAGTGCGTTTCAAATTATCGGTTATTTGATTCATTTCAGTAACGGGAAAAAGCGATTTTCCCGCTGCAAATTATCATTCACCGATGAAGAATCTACATTTGCCGGAAACATCAGAGATTTCGTTATTATCGAAATTGCGGCTTCGTGATGCATGAAATTTTCGTATTTCGATTTTTGCTTCGTGTGGTTTTTTACGTGTAGAAAGCGAATATAAATATCAGAACAATGATAATAGTCTCTGTGATTAAAAATTATTGATTAAAGTTATGTTAGTAATTAATATTTCAAAATATTTTGTAGAGAAAGTAATCTGTTTTGATTGAAAATTAACCCGTTATGGTTGAGGATTCAAGTATTTTGTTAAAAATTCGTCTTTTTTGTTGAAAATTCTACTATTTGGATGAAAATTGGTCTTCTTCGGCAGCAAATTAAAGTTTTTGGTTGAGAATTCAAATATTTTGTTAAAAATACATTTTATTTGGTTCAAAATTATTTTTTTTTAACTGAAAATTTAACTACTCTATTTTAAGTTGAAAATTTAACTATTCTATGTTTGGTCGAAAATTTATCTTTTTTAGTTGAAAATTCATGTATTTTGTTGAAAATGTATCTGCTTGTGTAGAAAATTCATCTTTTTGGTTGAAACTTGAACTATTTTGTTGTTGAAAATTCAACTGTTTTGTAGAAAATTCGTCTTTTTAACATGAAAAAACTATTCTATTTTTGCTTGCAAATTTATCTTTTTTTTTTTAAATTCATTAATTTTGTTTAAAACTCGTCTTTCTTAAAATTCAAATTTTCTCTAGAATTTTTTTTTTTTGCTATAGGATTTAACAATTCTGTTAGAAATTAAATTTGTTGTCAAAAATTCATATTTTCAGGTTGACAACATAACTGTTTTGTAGAAAATTCGTATTTTTGACTCGAAAATACAACATTCTGTATGAAATTTTTTTCTTTATTGACTGAAAAATATTTCTTGGCTGAAAACTATTTGGTTGTAAAATTGATGTATTTTGTTGAAAATTCTTCTTTTTTGGTAGAAAATTGATCTTCTTTGGTTGAAAATTTAACTATTTTGCTGAAAATTCTTTGTTTTTTTTTGGTTCAAAATCATTTTTTAACTCAATATTCATCTCATTTAGTTAAAACCTAATGAATGTTGTGAATAATTGGCCTTTCTTGGTCGAAAATTAAACTTCTCGGACGATAAATAATATTTTTGGTTGAAAATTCATTAATTTTGTTTTTGAAATGTGCAAAAAAATGTTCTTTTGCCATTAAAAAAATTGTTAGTCATGACAGGTACCAGATTAGGGCCCGATCAGACCGACTAGATCAGACATGCCCAACTCGGGGAAATTTCCTCCGGGAACACATGTTCTGCGTCCCCCACTCTTTCTCCTAGAGAGCGAGAGAGGTGGTAGACGCATGCGCGTGGTAGACGCGTGCGCACAGAGGAGAGATTCTCGCAAGCGTTTACCACCACTCCCGCTCTCTAGGAGAAAGAGTAGGGGGACGCGGAACATGTGTTCACGGAGGAAATTTCCCCGAGTTGGGCATGTCTGGACTAGATGACGAGAAAATAAATAAAAACATTGATTAATGTTCATTTTTCTTTTGTTGAATTTTCAAACATCCAGTCTATTTTTGGAAATGTGTGAAAAAAAGTTTTCCGTTTGACACTGATAAATTTTTCGATCATAAAAGGCTAATCAGCACCACATCTGGGCTCAACCAGATCAACTAGGACTAGATGCTAAGAAAAAATATATATATTTTTCAATGTTTATTTTTCATTTTGTCTATTTTTAAACACCCTGCCTATGTTTGGAAGTGTGCAAAAATATTTAAGGCTTGACACTCAGAAAAGTATTAGGTTGGGTAAGGCTGACTAGCAACCGATCAGGACCCTAAAAGACCGTCTTGACAAAGCCCTAACTGAACGCAAATCTTCAAAGTGTAAGGTTGTTTTCTTTTACCTTAAATACAAATTTATAACGGCCAGGAAAGTAAAAAATTGGTCAGGGAAAATCAGGGGATTTCGAATTTGAGATTTTGTAGCAACCCTGGGGATATCAATATAACGAGAGTCAGCGATAAAGAATCGACAAGAAAGGGTAGAAGACTAGGATCTTAATGAGGTTTACGAGGACGAAACCGTAATTAGCGCGGTAGACAGGTAGATAACTGTAGATTTAAACGTAAAGCCGTTGATCCTCCTGGGTAATGAACTCCGGCATGCGCGAGGAGGCAAGAAGAGGAAACCTCCACCGGAAGTGGATCTCGCGATAGCGTAACGGTATTAACTTGTTGGCGCTGTCGTTGCGTGACCCGCTTTATACGTGAACCCAATACACTGACTTAACTTTGATAGCTCATTCAACATTTAAACATCGCGATCAGAAAATAGCGCCTGCTTCTCATCTTACCCTAAAGAGAGATTAGATTACGATTTTTTGTTATGGTTCATGAAACTTCATGAAAGGACTTTCATGAAGATCTTAAAAGTTTCAAATAGCGCCCTAATAGTCTTATAGCAACGGACAAGCTTGACTAATTTACCCTTTTTTTTCTGTTTCAGGTAAGTCTCATTATGAACTTCTCATCATGCTGCAAAAAGAAATTAGTGAGACGAGAAGGAAACAACTCTGGTAATCTACTGGACTGCACGGTTATCCAAACTGGTAATCCACCTGTAATCCAGTGTAATCCTTAGCAATACACTTGCAACCCTAGATAATCCAGTTGTAAACCTACGTAATACACTTGTAATCCTATTAAATTCTTTTGTAACTCTAGATAATCCAAGTTTAATCCGAGAAATCCATTTTAATACAATTGTAATCATAGGTAATCCATTTGTAACCCGCAGAAATCCACCTGTAACCCTTCGAAATCCGTTTCTAATCCTAGTTAATTAGGGTTGCTACAGGTAAGGGAATTCCAGAAAGTTAGGAAATTTAAGACTGGACAGGTAAAGTTAGGAATATAGGGAAAATCTCGCGGAGTCAGGGAATTTTCGATAAACTAAAGTTGATGTTAATTTGAATATTTCGTTGAAAATTCAACAATTTTGTGTTGAAAATTCGTCTTTTTGGATTGGAAATTCAACTATTTTGGTAGAAATTGCATCTTTGTTGGTTAAAAGATTTGATTTGAAATTTAGACCGGTCAGGGAAAATGAAAAATTGCAAACCTGGCAATCTACTTGTAACCCTAAGTAATCCAATCGTAATACAATCGTAACTCTACGATATCCACTTGCAATCCTAAGAAATGAACTTGTAACCCTATAGGTAATCCAATTGTAATATTAAGTTATCCACTTGTAATCCTAGATATCCTATTATCCAGTCTTAACCCTACGATATCCACTTGTAATCCTAAGAAATATACTTGTAACCCTACATAATCCACTTGTAAACCTAGGTATCACACTTGTAATCTGAAGTAATCCACTTGTAATGCTAGGTATTCTGCTTCTAATCCGGTGTAATCCAAGTAATGCGAGTAATCCATTGTAATCCACTTCTAATCTTTAATAATCCACTTGTAAGCCCAAGTAATCAATCCTCTACTGAATCGTATTTTTAGTCGCTGTTTCCCCCTCGCAGTGAGTCTGTTTTCTTTTAATCAATTCGGAATCGGCGCAATTAAACGAACACTTTCTCGATTTATTTCGTGGACCATCAGACCTTAAGCAATTCGAGAAACAAAAATGTTAAGGCAGACAAACACTACGGGATTGCAATTAATTTTCATTAAGCATAAAAGTGACATCAACGTACACAAACACAAAGAACACGTTTCTGATCCCTGGCGAAAGAGTTCTTTGTTAGTCGAGATTTATGACAAAGCGAACTGCTGCTGGGATGCTGTGGCCTCGAGAGAGATAGAGTGGATCTGACTCAAGAGAGGGAAGGAGATCTGATCGTGAATCCTCGCACCTGAAAAGGTCAGGGACGATTCCTCCCGATAAGTAACTCGTGCTGCACATTTTTGCATCTAACAAGGGAGCGTCAATTCGCCATGGTAATCATATTGGCTCAATTATACTTCAAATTGATCGAATACTGCAACAATTTATTATCCAGGACAGTTCCCAATTAGCGCCTGATTAGTGCCTGATCAGTTCCTTATCAGCGCCATATTAACGCCTGATCAGTTCGTTATCAGCGCCCTATTAACGCCTGGTCAGTTCCTTATCAGCGCCCGGCTAGTTCCTGATCAAAACCCGATCAGCGCCTGACCAGAGCCCTGTATGGCGGTAAAAATTGGCTGAATTAAGTCCTCTCGAGGTTCTATTCCAGTCCTGCTTCCTCTCCCTCGTTTGTGTTTTCAAGCAACTTCCGTGGCGGCACGCCTCCATTGAATTAAATGGTCGAAGTTACTTTGCAAGCTGGCAGCTAGACAGTGATGCTGCAGTCGAGGTAATAATGCAAGCCGCAGTAGTTTCGCAGCGTTATTGTGGCAGGGAGAATAGGCAGCCTCTGTGCTTCTTGTGAACCATCTCTTTCCCTCCCACCGAGAGAGTATGTACCAAAGCAGACCTTTTTACCTCCTCCTCTCTTCCCTCCCCCGCATTCCTGCTTCTTCTGGACTAGAATCCTTCAATATTGTAACCCGATCTTTCATATAACTCTTTACCTCCGAACATCTGCCAGTATTTTTTTTATTACACTCACTTTTTCTAAAGGGAAAATGAAACTATTGTTTTTCGGAATTTTAAACTTTTAAAAACCTAAAAATTTAAGGTTATGTGAAATAATGGACTGGATTAAATAAGTTTCTGACTAGTTTTCCGTTTTTGTAGTTGGACACTGATCGGGAAATAGTGGGGGTCCGGCTAGCCCTATCTAGAAATGCAGGGTCTAAAATGTTCCATATTTCGAAAAAAATATATGCATTTTTAAACAAATAGATAAAAAGTTAAATTTTCATTTTTAAAAATTCACTTATAATCGTAGAAATGAATTTTCAACGAAATTATCAAATTTTCGACCAAAAAATTAATGTTTAACAAAGTAGTTCAAATTTATCTTTTTTATTCGAAACTTCAACTATTTGATTGAAAATTCATTTTTTTTCAAAGATTCATTATTTTAGTTGAAAATTCATTTCTTTAGTTGAATGTTGAAGTGTTTTGTTGAAAATTCCTTTTTTCTGTGGAGAATTAATTTTTTTTAACTACAAATGTAACTATTCCAATTTTGTTTGAAAATTCATATTCTTATAATTGAAAATTGATCTTTCTTAGTTGAAAATGCAAGGGTTTGGTTGAAAATTGATCTGTCTTGGTTGAGGATTCAACTTTTTTGTTGAAAATTCATCTTGTTTGGCTGAATGCAACTGTTTCTTCTTTCAAATTAAAATCTAGTTTGGTTGAAGATTCGTAATTTTATTTGAAAATTTAACCATCTGGTTGTAATTTTTTGCTGTTGCTAAAATTCATTTTTTCGGGGTCAAAATTCAACTGTTTTGTAGAAAATTCGTCTTTTTGTCTTGATAATTCAACAATTTGGTAGAAAATTAAACTATTTGGTTAAAAATTCTTCTTTTTTGGTTGAAAATACAACTACTTGGTTGAAAGTTGAACTAATAAATTAATTTTTTTTAAAAGACTCATCTCTGGTTTAAAATTTAAGTATTTTGTTGCAAATTTATTTATTTTTTGTTAAAAATTAATTTTTCAAACCAAAAATTTAAGAATTCCATTTTTTGTTCAAATCTTATCTTTTTTAGTTGAACATTCAATTATTTGATTGAAAATTCATCTTTCGTAAATGAAAATTATCTTTCTTGTTGAAAATTCATATTTTCCAGTGTAAATGTCAACTATTTTCTAAAACGTTCGACTTTTTAGCTTGATAACTTAAATCTTTTGTTGAAAATTCATCTTTTTAGGTAGAAAATTAATCTTCTTTGTTAAACATTCTTCAATTTGGTTGAGGATTTAACTATTTTCTTACAAATTTGTATTTTTTTATTGAATTCAACTGGTTGAAAATTCTTTGTCTTATTGTTGAAAAGTAATTTTTAAACTGAAAATATAAATAATAAATATTCTATTTTTGGTAGAAACCAGGTATTTTTTAGTTGAAAATTACACTATTTGGTTGAAAATTAATGTATTATTTAAAAATTTGTCTCTTGGTAGAAAGTTAATCTTTTGGTTTTAAATTCATTTTTGTAGGTTAAAAATGCAGCTGTTTGATTGAAAATTAACTTTTTTGTTAAGTTCAGCCGTCTTCGAGAAAAGTTCGTCTGTTTGGCTCGTAAATTTAACTAAATGCTTAAAAGTTCAACTATTTGGTTGACATGTCACTGTTTGTTTAAAATTAATTTATTGTTCTTGAAAATGCGTCTTTTTTGGTCGAAAATTAATCTATTTAGATAGAGTTGAAAATTCAACTATTTTGTTGGAAATGCAATATCTTCCGTCATGAAATCTTAGGAATTAAAAGCTTTTCCTATTGAATTTAATATTGTCTCAACATTAATAATATTTAAAAGAATTTATTCTCCTATTTTGGTGAAACATCACGTCCTTTGTGAAGTTTTATTTATTTATAAAATAAGTCTGGGTCAGAGTGTAAAATATCGAAATACAGTATTGAGTAAATAAAGCTATTCCACAAATCGCGATTCGCGAGTTGGAACAAGAATGTACGATTACCTTCGACCTCTCGATCGACTATCGACCCCTATCTTGTACATTTGTACAAGTCACGCTCTTTCTCTCTCTCTCGCGCTCTCTCTCGGCGAGGGGCTTTCGCTTTCTCCTCGCGTGCCGTTTTCTACTAAAGCTTCGAAGACGGAAGAGACGATTTATATGTTCGTATTGCCAACAAAATCCCTCCACCGACCTTTTTCAGCGTCGCTGTTGAGTAAACTCCGCTATACCTTCGTGCTAGCCTGAATGTGTGTGCAGAATAAACATTATTTGTGTTGGAGAACAGATTTTCGGAGGACCTGAAATACTTCATTTAGATTTAGGTGTTAGGGCTTTATTTCTATCTAAATTCTAAACGCTAAATTTAAATCAATCAAAATTTGACTGATTGAATTAATGCAGCATTCTTTGACTGAACAATCAGTCATTTCTACTGACAGAACAGTCGTTGAAAAAAAAACAGATGAATCAGTCAGTATTGCTGACTAAATCAATCAGTCACTTGAAATGACTGATTTATCAGTCAATAGAAGTGTCTCGTTTGTCTACTATAACAAAATAGTAAAATTTCTAAATTATAATTCTTCATTAAATTCATACATTTTAATAAATGATTAAAATCACCCATAAAAGACTGATTATCACTTTAAAAGTTATGGTTAAGATAACTCAAAATGAACGATTTAATCAATGAATGTTACAGTTTAGATAATTCAAAACTACTGTTTCGGTCAGTGGATGTAACTGATAAGAACTATTAGTCTTTATTGGTAGAAAATGAATCATGTGGGTTCAAAACTAATCTTTTTGGTTGAATTCAACTGTGTTTTATTTAAAACTAACAAAATTTTGATTGAAATATCATCTGTTACATTTTTTGTTGAAAACTTGGTTGAGAGTTGAACTAATTTGTTAAAAAGAAATAACTTTTTCGGTGAAGATTCATAATTTTAGATAAAAATTCATCCTTTTGGTGAAAATTGTACTATTTTGTTGAAAATTCGTTTTTTTTTTGTTGAAAATTAATGTTGTTAATTGAAAAATGAGCTATTCCATTTTTGATTGAAAATTGATCGTTTTAAATTACAAATTCAACTACTGAATTCCACTGTTTCTGATTTAAAATTAACATTCTTTTCGTTTGAAATATCAAATGTTACATTTTTCGTTGAGAATTCATATTTTTTGGTTGAAAATTCAACTACTTGTTTGAAAGTAGAACACTTGTGGTAACAATTAATTTTTTTGTTAATGATTGATATTTGTAGATACAAATTTATCTGTTTGTTTGAAAATTTAACTGCTTTGTAAAAATCGAATTTTTTGGTTAAGCATTCATCATTTCAGTTGAAAATTGAAATATTTTGTTGAAAGTTGAACAATTTGTTTGAAAATTCGTCTTTTTTTGTTGAAAATTCATTTCCTTTAACTGAAAATTTAACTATTCAATTTTTTATTTAAAAATTATTTTTATACCAAAAACTTGAACTATTTGGTTGAAAACTCAACTACTTGTTTAAAGTTTGAATTGCTTTGTTAAAATTTTCATTTGTTTGCTTTAAGATTCATAATTTTAATTAAAAATTTATCTCTTTTGTTTAAATTTTAACCATTTTGTTGAATCTTTTTTAATTGAAAATTCAACTTTTTCGATGAAAATTCTTGTTATTTGCTGAAAATTCGTCTTTTTTGGTAGAAAATTAATCTTTTCTGTTAAAAATTCATCTTTTTTGGTTGAAAATTTAATTATTTGTGGGATCGTTGAACTACTTTGTTAAAAATAATTTTCTTCGGTGAAAATTCATAATTTTAGTTTGAAATTTAACTCTTTAGTTGAAAATTTATCCATTTTATTGAAAATTAATCTTTTTTAGTGAAAAATTTAACTATTGGGTTGGACATTTAAGTATTTAGTTGAAAATTCATCTGTCTTGTTGAAACTATTTTGTTGAAAATTAATATTTTTTTTTTGAAATTCAACTTTTTGTTGAAAATACTTGTGTTCTGCTCAAAATACGCCTTTTGGTAGAAAATTAATCATTATGTTAAAAGCTCGTCTTTTTGGGTTGAAAATTCAACTACATGTTTGACGTTTTAAAACTTTGTTTAAAATAATTTGTTTGGTTGAAGATTCATTATTTTAGTTGAAGATTTATCGTTTTAGTTGAAAATTGATCTCTTTTGTTGAAAATTAATCTTTTTAGTTGAAAATTCAACTATTGGGATGAAAATTCGCTTTTTTGTAGAATATTATTCTTGGCTGAAAATGCTTTTTTTTTAATTCAACTACTTGGTTGAAAGTTGAGCTGCTTTTCTGCATTAATTTCTTTATAATGGTTCATCATTTTAGTCGAATATTCAATTATTCATCTGTTGGGTTACAAATTGAACTATTTTTTTAAATTTTGATTTTTTGGTTGAAATTAATCTTTCTGAGTTGAAAATTCAACTTTTTGTTGAAAACTCTTGTATTTTGTTGAAAATTCTTCTTTTTTGTTGAAATTTTAACTAATTATTGAAGGTTGAGCTGCTTTGTTAAAAATTCATTTGTTTGGTTTAAGATTCGTCATTTCAGTTGAAAATTCATCTCTTTTGTAAAATTTAACCACTTTGTTGAAAGTGAGTTCGTGAGTCAAATTGACTGATTTGAGAAGTCACTTTTGACTGATTTGTCAGTCTTCGAATCAGTCATGTTTGATTCAGAAATCAATAAATAATGAACAGTAGTCATCAACGAATCTCGCAATAGGGCTTCAGAAGCTTATGGCTCATTATCAGGTTTATTTATCTTGAGGCGTTATAATGTGCCCATAACGAGCAACCAACACGTCGCAAACTGCATGTACGCGCGACATTTCCCCTAGCATGTCTTGGTGATCGAAAACCGGAGGTAGCAATGCGGCGTATACATGAATATCGTTGCCAACGTAACCAAGTAATCATGTTTCTCGATTGTTGTGCTGAGCTGAGCTGAGTTCTCCCGCGACCTCGTGGTATTAAGATCAGGGTTAGGTTTCGAATGATGACGTGAGTCGAATGCACGTGTATGCACTTAGTGAGTACTGGTCTTTACCGAGTATGAGTGCCCTGACTCTGATTTTGTCCACTATGCAGAAACGTTCATGCATGTTTTCTGACTATGTCGATGTCTTTGCTTATGTCGCTGTCTTTGCTGTGCCTCTGTCCTTGCGTATTTCTCTGTCCTTGCTTATCTCTCTGTCCTTGCTTATCTCTCTGTCCTTGCTTATCTCTCTGTCCTTGCTTATCTCTCTGTCCTTGCTTATCTCTCTGTCCTTGCTTATGTCTCTGTCTGTGCTGTGTTTCTACTAACTCTACATACCTATGCAGAGACTATGGAGTATAGACACTCGAGCACGAGTCAAGGTCGCACCTTGTTGCTCAGCAAGTACAATTGCCGACACTGATGCTTGCCATTGGCAAAGTGCTGTATACGGATACGGATAATTAATTGGAATTGAATTACCGCCTTCGGATAGGATCTCTCCTTACACATAAGCTGGCGAGTATCAGTCTTGGCAATGATTCCTTCGTGAAGAAAATCTTCAGACTGAGGTTCAGACTTTGAAGTCAAAGGTCTGAAGTAACTACTTTAAGATAGAACCATCTTTATTGGGTTTTTTCCGCTTAAATGCGAATTAAATTAATAGATTCTAAAATCCAAGATTCAATTGCTTTGTTTGAAGATGACTGTCTTTGGATAGACATTTTTCTTTTCTGTTCCTTTATGTGCTTGAAGTGCTGAACTTTCAAATGAACGAAATTTTTTACTGATGACTTGGTAAAACAAAAAAAAGTGCTAAAATGTTTGTTAATTTATATTGGAAATAATTTATTATTGAAACAGAATTATAAAGCATATTTTAAATTGCAGTTGGAACAATATTTATGGGTAGAATAGAAATGAGGAAAAATATTTCGTTCATTTGAACGTTCGGAACTTCAGGTACATTGTTCCTTGATCTTTTTGGATCGAAAATTCAACAATTTTGATAGAAAATTCAACTATTTGCTTCAAAATTAACTTTTTTGTTGAAAATTCAACTATTGTGTAGAAAATTCGTCTTTGTTGCTTCAAAATTAAACTATTTCGGTACGACATTAAACAATTTGGTTGAAAATGAACTTTTTTGTTTAAATTAATATTTTTTGGATAGAAACTTCTACTATTTGCTTGCAAATTAACTTTTTTTTAAATTTAACTGTTTTGTAGAAAATGCGTCTTTTTGGCTTCAAAATTAAACTATTTCGATACAAAATTAAACGATTTGGTTGAAAATTAACTTCTTTTGTAGAAAATTAATATTTTTTGGTGAAAAAATCGACTATTTGGTTGAAAATTTACTTTTTTGTTGAAAATTCATATTTTATGGTCGAAAATTCGATTTTTTGATGGGAAAATCGTTTTTTTTTTTGCACTCAACAAAATGTCTGGTTAAATATGCCCTTACTATTTTTTCTGGTTAGACTAACCAGAAAAAATAGTAAGGGCATATTTAACCAGAATTCTACTTGCTTGAAAATTAACTTTTTTGTTAAAAATTAACTTTTTTGTTGAAAATTCAACAGTTTTGTAGAAAGCTCGTCTTTTTGGCTTCAAGATTCAACTGGTTTCAACTATTCGGTTGAAAATAAACTTTTTTGTTGAAAATTAATATTTTTGGTGAAAAATTCAACTATTTGGTTGAAAATGAACGTTTTTTGTTTAAAATTCATATTTTTGGGTTGAAAATATTTAGCTATTTTGTTAAAAATTCATCTTTTTGAGTTAAAAGTTCAACCGTTATGTAGAAAATTAATTTTTTGGGTTAAACATTCATATTCAGAAATTCTATTGTTTTGTAGAAAATTCATCTTTTTGGGTTCAAAATTCAACTATTTGGTTGGAAGCTAAGTTTTTTTTAATTCATATTTTCGTGTTGAAAAGTCAGCTACTTTGTTAAAAACTCGTCTTTTTGGGTTGAAAGTTCAACCTTTATGTAGAATTTTTTTTGTTGAATATTCATATTTTAGGATTAAAAATTCAATTTTTTTGTAGGAAATTTGTGCGTTTTGGCTTGCAAATTAAATTGTTTGGTAGAAAATTCAACAGCTTGGTTGAAAATTTATATTTTCAAGTTGAAAATACAATTTTTTTGTAGAAAATTGTTTTCTTTAAAAATTCAACTGTTTTGTAGAAAATGCGTCTTTTTGGCTTCAAAATTAGACTATTTCGATACAAAATTAAACGATTTGGTTGAAAATTAACTTTTTTGTAGAAAATGAATATTTTTTGGTGAAAAAATCAACTATTTGGTTGAAAATTTACTTTTTTGTTGAAAATTCATATTTTATCGTCGAAAATTCGATTTTTTGGTAGGAAATTCGTATTTTTGGGGTGAAAAATTCAACTATTTGCTTGAAAATTAAATTTTTTGTTGAAAATTCAACTGTTTTGTACAAAATGCGTCTTTTTGGCTTCAAAATTAAACTATTTTAAAGTATTCGGTTAAAAATAAACTTTTTTCTTGAAAATTAATATTTTTGGTTAAAAATTCAACTATTTGGTTGAAAATGAACTTTTTTGTTTAAAATTCATATTTTTGGGTTGAAAATTTAGTAATTTTGTTAAAAATTCGTCTTTTTGAGTTAAAAGTTCGACCGTTATGTAGAAAATTCATTTTTTGGGTTAAACATTTATATTCAAAAATTGTATTGTTTTGTAGAAAATTCATCTTTTTGGGTTCAAAATTCAACTATTTTGGTATAAAATTGAAAGTTAACTTTTTTGTTGAAAGTTAAGTTTTTTGTTGAAAATACATATTGTAGGGTTGAAAATTCAATTGTTTCGTAGAAAATTAGTTTTTTTGGGGTGAAAAATTCAACTATTTGATTGGAAAAGTCAGCTATTTTTTTAAAAACTTGTCTTTTTGGGTTGAAAGTTCAACCCTTATTTAGAAATTTGGTTTGCTGAATATTAATATTTTAGGATGAAAAATTCAATTTTTTTTTCTACGAAAGTGTTTTTTGGCTTAAAAATTAAATTGTTTGATAGAAAATTCAACAGCTTGGTTGAAAATTCATATTTCCAAGTTGAAAATACAATTTTTTGTAGAAAATTGTTTTTTTGTTTTGTTTAAAAATTCAACTGTTTTGCAGAAAATTCGCCTTTTTGGCTTGAAAATTGAACAATGTGGCAGAAACTTCAAGTATTTGGTTGAAAATTAACTTTTTTCTTAAAAAGTCATATTTTGTGGTTTAAAGTGCAATTTTTGCGTAGAAAATTAATTTTTTGGATTGAAAATTCAACTATTTATTTGGAAGCTAAATTTTCTGTTGAAAATTCATATTTTTGGTTAAAAATTCAGCTACTTTGTTAAAAATTCATTTTTTTAGTTGAAGATTTATCATTTTAGTTCATAATTCATCTCTTTGGTTGAAAATTTAACTATTTTGTTGATCGGTTTTTGTTGTTGTTGAAAACAAATATTTTAAACTGAAAATTCAACTGTTCCAAAATCACCCGATTGCCCACTATTTTAGAAGCATTTTTGGATGTGAAGTCTGTAGAACTGATCAGAACTTCAGGACAAAACTGACTAGATCTAGTTTTCCTGGCTTTAAAGTTGACTTATGAAAAGGGTGTAAAGTAATAATAAAATTCTTGGCCTCCATGTGTTTGAGTAGAGATCGCATCCGCTCATGCGGTTAATCTGCATTTCCATTCATCGCCCTCTTTACTTTCGTCCTTCGTGGACGCTTGATTTCAATCCGTGAACGCTGGAGTTGAGCACGAAAAGGGTCGACGAAGATGATGTCAGTTAAGATTGAGGCCATTCAACTGGACATACTCGAAGTTAGAATACTATCCAAGTATAACATCAAATTAGTGACATTCCATTAAGAAATTAAATCTACTTTTTAGGTGATTTCTAGAGTTTCGTAGCTCCTTATGGTGGTGGTTGTATTCGTCCGTTGTTCACCACTTTTAAAAGGCTTCAGGTATTGGGCTCCAATTCGTTATGAATATTCATAAGTCACACAGCATCCATTGGAAAAATATCTAGACCCTGAAAAAAATGCTGTGCTTAGAATAACAATCCTTTAGTAGTTTAGCAACCATTGCCATGGGTAGCTATTGAGTGAAATTGAGGATTATGGATGAGAAAGATGGGATAAAGCTTAAATGGCTAGGAAGTATTAAATGGTATGTGGGATTAGCGAAAAGGGGGGGGGGGCATTGGAGATGGTAAGAGTGAGGCCGATGGAACGAAAGGTTAAGGAGAGAGAGAGGGATAGGAGATGATGGATGGGATGTGTGATTGTATGAGGAAGGAGGGTGATGTCGAGATGGTGAAGTAGAGGATAGAGTGACAAAGGTAGGAACAGGGAGGCAGAGGGAAAAGGTAATTAGAATGGATGGAGGGAAACGAGAAGGGAAAATGGGGATTGGGAGGACCCATAAAAGTCGAGGGGAAGGGGAGAAGGTGGTGCAAAATGGGTGATAATTATGGGGAGGAAGGGGTGGTAGAAATACGAGACATATGTGGAAGCAATTGAGGAGAAAATGGGTGATATGTGAAAATTGATTAGGGGGGAGGACGAGGAAAAGGATTCAAAGATGGGGCGGAAGAGTGTATGAGGAAGGGAAGGATTATGTCGAGGTAGTGTAAGGGAGTATAGACTATAGAGTGATAAAGATTGGAAGAGGGGGAAAGAGAGGAAAAAGGATGATGGGAATGGATCGGGAGAAAGGAGAAGAGGTAATGGTGAGTAAGAGGACGCATGAGGTTCTAGAGGAAGGGGAGTCGGTGATGCAAGAGGGGTGTTAAGAAGACGAGGCATAAGAGGAAATTTTTGAAGGGTACGGGAGGGAAAGAAGGATAGAAGAAAATTGATGAGGGAGGGATTGGAACGATGGAAAGTATTCAGAAAAAGGATGGAAGAGTGTATGAGGGAATTTTTTCCATTTTTCTCGTTCTTTTTGAAGCTGTTATTAATTTTTCAAGAATTATAAGAAATGGCTGAACAGATTAAAGAAGTGGAACGTAGGGTTCAAGAAGCAGCAATTTTAGGAGATGCTGTAAAAGTATATGAGGAAGCTACAAAATAAGCTGAAAGCTCTCAAGTTTGGTCTTTTCAAAAAGATTAAATATTTTTTTCATTTTTGAATTCTTAAGGTTTAAAGCTTTGACATTTTTTAACTCAGGTAAATTGCTTGTAATTGAATTTTGAAAGCGGAAAGAAGCAATCCTTTTCTCGGAACTAAATAGCTAGTAGCAGGTTAAATCGATTGGTGAATAAGAGAAAACAAGGCTGGTAACGGTATGTTTTACATTACAAGAGTTTTTTCCCCCCGGTTTTGTTGATTCTCGGCGTCGGTGTTGAGGATGGTTGCTGCTTTTCGGTAAATAACAATGGTAAAGCCGTGACGTTAGTCGCCTGTAATCGATGCTAGAATATTCATGAACCTCCAGACAACGAAGAATACGAATCTGAGAGAATTTTCACGAGGGCGAGAGAGAAAGCGAAACAAGGAGGGAAATAGAGGAGGAATTATAGTAGAAGGAAAATCTGGTGATGAGGGTGAAGTGAAAAACTTCTAACGGAGTTTGCAATCGTGTCTGTTTTACGAGGAAAAGAAGCTAAAATCCATCATCTAACTGAAGTTCTGAACGTTCAAATGAACGAAATATTTTTCCCAATTCTATTTTATCTACAAATATTGTTCCAACTAAAATTTAAAATAATGCAATTTCAGTTTTTTTTTGTAATCTATGTATTGTAATACATATAAATGATTGAATAATTTAGCACTGTTTCTAGTATAAAATGTCATCAGTCAAAAATTTCGTTCATTTGAATTTCGTTCAAGCACATAAATCCATCCATATTGCAAATATTTCATGGTTTTAGTACAGTAGACTCTCACAAAGCGCCCGTTGTTCTGGACTGAGGTCCTCACTAAGCGCCCGCTTAGTTAAGCCACGCCCCTAAGACTTATGGGAAATATCTCTGAGACGCATTAGTTGATATATTAAATATCGCGTTGCGCACGCGCATCTAATGCCATGCTTAAGGCACTTACCGAATTTAGAGTTGATGGAAGGGAGAGGCACTTGGCGAGAAAACGTGCTTTGTGAGAGTCTACTGAATTCTTATCTGGAGTTATTATTTCTATTTATTTCTGAATACCTCATTGAACTTTCTATTTATAAAAACATGAGAACTCCTTTTTTAATAATCTAAATTCAAAGCTCTTAAGTTTAATTAACAGAAATGAAAAGGTTACAAGTTAAGCTTCTTAAAAGTCTGAAAAGCATCAAAGTGCTTCAAAGTTGTGAATTTAATGAAACCTGAACTTGAAAGTTTCTAAATTGAAACAATTGAACTAGATAAAAAATGTTTTGCATGTTTGAAAGCACTGTACAAAGGAAGCTTAAATAATAAAATATTCAAAGGAAATATGCTGAAGCACAAACCCCTTTATAAAAGCAATTGAAGAAAAAGTTGCTCTTTGAAAGAAAAGCTTGGGTAAGCTTAAAACACTTGCGGATTCCTTTTTTCCCTTGTTTGGCTGTTTTCCCCCGTGACCTTGTTTCATTTCACGTTCAAGAGAAGCTTTTCTCTTTCACCGACTGCTACTTCCAGCAAGACTCCAACAAATTCGACAAATAAACTATTTTAAAGAAAGACTCCACGAAATACTCACTGGTAAAAAGTTTTTCATGTAGATCTTTTTTGGCATTTTAAATAAGAGGAACTTTCGAATTAGAGTCAGATTATTCATTAAAACGGTGTTCTTAATTTAAACTGTTTATTTTGAGTGTTAAGCTTTTAATGAGAAACGTATATATAAGTCTTTTAGTCGAGATAAAAGTGTGACCAGCAGTAATTTGTGTCGTAAAGACAACATTCTACAATTCATTCTCATTGAAGTACACATATAATCATGGTAATAAAATGTCTCTACTGTGTAATATTCTTTCCATAGAAGGAAAACGAGGGCGCACAATAAATGTCACCCTTCTGCTTTCGCTTCACCTTTCCTTCATCAAAGCCTATTCCACACTTTCAACCCTCCTATCCACCCTCATCCTTTCCTACAAAATTAACCCTCCGAGAGTTTACCGAGAACGAAATGTCCCTCAGCGGTGCTTGATGGGTTTCTGTAACGTAGTTGTTAAAAACAATGTAAAAGTTCGTAATTTCTACAATTACGAAGCTCGTTCTAATTTTAAAACAACTGAAGCAAAATTTAATTTTTAAGTAGGAAAAGAATAGGTGGAACTTTAAATTGCAAACTGAAGAAACTAGATGTAATAATTAGAATAATTTAAAAAACTGGAACTTGAAAACCGGAAATTTTGTTCCTTGATTAAAACGGTCACCATGTTAAAACGATCACCTGATCAGCTTAGAGTTAAATGTTTTGAGTATAGTACCTTCAAACTTTTAATGTTCAAATTTAGTTGTAAAATTTCAAGTATAGTCATTTTAAAGTCAAAAGCTTTCAAACTTGGATTCTCTACTGAGGAATACTTTCAAGGTTGGTCGCTTGAAACTTTGAACTTTCAAGTTTGATGTCTCTAAAGTTTAAAGAGTTCGAAATTGTTTCAAGTTCTTATCTTCTGAGTCCGAGTTCCTTAATTTCTTAAGATTCAAGTTTGGAAGAACCTTTAATATTTAAACTATTTCTCGTGACCTTGAAATCCTGGGTGTATGAAATTTAAAATGAAGCAACGGACGTGACTCAAAGAACAACCTTCCTACGACGGCAAGGTTACTGCATTAGCAGGCATGCCAACCATATTGTATGTAACAGTGAAATACCTAACTAATCTCCTACGTAAGCTAGTAAGTACACTTTCGTCTCCTTGCACCGGATTTGTAGTGAGAGTCGAGTAGACACCAAACCGGTTTTTCCAGCTTTACTAAGTAACTTTGTTCGAACACAAAAGTGCTGAAATCAACCTATCAACGCTGGATATGAATACTCTTTAGTCCACCTAATCTACAATGACTTAATTAATGAATTTTTAATTTGATTAGTATATACAAATTCAATTCATTCAAATCTTTTTAAAGATGGTTGTTTATCAACTATGTGGTTTCAAATTCGGCGGACACAACGTTCGGTCTGAAATTAAACTGCAGGCCTGCCCAGCGAGGAGAAATTCCCAACTGAAGCAGATGTTGAACTACCACTTCCATTTCTTCTGAAGAGACCGAGTGGTAGTAAAGATACCTTCTCTTACAGATATGTCGTATATTCGGGACCACTAATCCAGCTCACTCCTGCTCTTCAGAAGAAATAGAAGTGGAAGTGCAACATCTGCTTCCGTCGGGATTTTCTTCTCGCTGGGCAGGTGGATTAAAGCTTCCATTCACCTTCAGTCATTGTAAATTTCGTGAACTTTTAGTTCGATATTTTTCAAGTCGGAAGCCATAACTTTTTTATTGCTTCCAAGTTCGAGAACATTAAAGTTCGGACACTTTTATGTTCGTTCGGTCGTTTGAAATTTGACAGCTTCTTCAATCAGGTTGAATGTTGTGAACGATTGTTAGCGACTCTAATGAAGCAGATTTATTTTTATAACCTGACAATACCTCTCGGAATTTCTCGTACTTAGAAAGGAAGGCAGACAAAGTCAGAATGCAGAATGTTGTTGATGAGAAAGTACGAAGACGGAAAGACCGCAGCGGCAAAGGAAAGTTTGAAGAGAGGTAGATTAATTAAATGGCGATGACAGTGAGAGGTGGGACGTGCCCTAACTTGCACTCTCTGTGTTATAAGATGTACGTATAGACATTTGCGAAATACTGGCAGAGATCCAACTGAAATGTTCGAAATTCGATAGAGAGGTACTTAGAAACTCAGCTTGGTAGACACTGCTGGCGAGTTTACCTGCTAATTATCTGAAAACGACCCCACATCCGAGATCCCATCCGAGTATATTGGTGCTCTAATCATTATCTCTCCTTACTCCTTTGCACTCTCAGAAGATAAGTACCAATATTTACTTAGCAAACATTCACTGCAAACAATATAATTCGATTTATTTATCTTCGATCTTCCAAGCTTTCAACTTTAAATTTAAACTTGGCGTTAGTTTTTCAATCTCCTGCTAATGTTCCCTAACAAATTTCCATCAATAATTCTACCTACAAATTATTGAAAATTATATGGTAGGCGATGGAGAAACGATTTGCCTGACTATGTCATTACTGAGAAACGAGAGAGCTCTGTGTCAGCAGTGCTATCCTACACTCTGACGCCTACCAGGTAAAAATTCATTGTAAGCTATTGCAAGCTTAAAGCCACGTTTAACATATATTTCGTATTTTCCCGTGACAGGGACCGTCGTCGTTGAACATCGATCGGAGAATCAAGTCGAATCGAGCGTGACACTAGAGAGCGAAGAAATGACCCCTGACACATTGGCAAGGAGCGAGTGGGTGTGTAGTCTGCACAAGAAAGGGGATTTCGCAAAGGGGGAACAAGAACGAATAGTTCACGCTTTACAGGGTGGCTGAAACGCCGTTGAGCCAGACACGGAAGGATGTTACAACATATATATATATATATATATATTTGAAAATCTATTAACAAGTAACCGCGATGGAAGGTATTTTATCTTGTTTTAAAATTGAACAATATCAGTTGCCGATCAGCGTCTAGCGAGTACCCAACTATTCTTGACTAATCATTTATTCTGATTAGAGCCCAACTTGTGTAAATTCTTCTCCTTACCACTCATTTCTCCTCCCATCCATTCTGCCATCGTTTTCCTCTCTCTGCCTCCCCTTTCCCACTCCTATCATCTATTTCTATCTCCTCTTCCTAACCATCATCTCTTGTCCACCTCATCATCACCTTCCCCACCGTTGACCCCTTCCTATCCTTACCCAACCCTCCTCCACAGCCTTCCCCTAACCTTATGTAGACCCTCAATCTTCCTTCTACTTTCCCTCGAAGTTCGAACCATTCCCCTTACTATTTTTTCCCTATGATTCATCCTTCCATTCTTTATCTCCATCACGAGCTCTTCTCCTTTTTTACCTCGCAATCGCCATCCCTTTCATCGAATACCAACAGCAGACTGGCCTTAGCCATCGTCTCTCAAACATCTTCCCTCCCTTCCTCGTACATTCCTCCACCCCTTCTCTGATTCCTACAACCCTTTTCCTCCCGTAAACGTCACCTGTGTTGTACTGTCCTCCCCTTCCCCTAGAACCTCAAGCGTCCTCTCACTCTCCCTTCTCCTTTCTCCCGATCGATTTCATCACCATTTTCCGACCTCTTGCAATCTCCATTATTCTATACTCCCTTGCACAAGCTTGGCATATCATCCTTCCCTTCTCTTAATCTGCTCCTTTGTCCTCCCGCCCCCATTAATTTTCTCCTATTCCTCCTATCCCTCCTATTCAACCTTTTCCTCATATGCCTCGTCTTCCGTAACCCCCTGTCTTTCCCATAACAATCACCCGCTCTACTACCCCCTACCATTCCCCCAGGAATCTCAAGCGTCCTTCCACTCCACTTTCTCCCTTCTCCTTTCCACCGATCCATTCCCATCACCCTCCCCCTCTTCCTCCCACCAGAGATCACATTGGTTCAGGAGTTTAATTGTTGGCAAAATAGGGGAATTCTTTTGAGACAAAAGAGGACATTTTATAAAAAAAAATACCAGCGCCAATTGTGAATTTTTGTTTCAGTTCATAATTTTTTTAATCAAACTCATCACCTGAGTATTAATTTGCCAAAGCAGTAACATGCGCCTTTTTGGCTTCATTGTCGGAAGGTTGGGTGTTCGATTCTCGCTGCTTATACTTTCTTTTATTTATTTATTTTTTCGAAGTCTCTCGTCCTGAAGCCAACTTTTTGGGACGAATAGGCGCAGCCTTCTTTTAAGTTTTGTATTTATTACAATGTTTATAAATATAATTTTCTTCAATAATCTTCTCAAATTATGCAAATATTAATTGTTTAATGCCCTCTTCACGGAAAAACTGACTTCTTTGTAACTTTATCAAGTTTACGGGAAAAAATTTTTTTTCTATAAATGTTATTAATTTTTTTCATAATTTTTATCAATTCTATTTAAAATTATAAGTAGTTTTTCCGTGAAGAAAGGCATTACAAATTATTATTAGCATAATTTTTAAAGATTATTGAACCGTTCGGCCGTTCGGAAGTGTTTCTCGTCAAACTCTATTATGGTCTGTAACGAATATTTTAAAGTAGATTTTCTCGAAAACGTCGAAAAAGCGCACACATTTGATTTGGAAAACTATAACTCAGGTTATGAGTTTTTATTACAAAAAATAGGAACCGAAACTAGAATTCAAAATTGGCGGTTTACTGTTGTAAGTGTGATTTTTTTTCTCCCTTTCGCGAAACTATTGATTCAATCACATCATATTTTAATTTTTCTATTTTTTGTTTTCGATAACTGTGGACAATTCGTTTTGTTTTTATTTGTATCGAAATTTTTCGAAGCCGATTTGTTTTTTTTTGTTTATTTAAGTTCAACGATAAAGACTTTTTAAGATTTTTAAATTCGGAGCTACTGTATAAAGTTTCCTATATTATAATCTATATTTAATTATAATTTCTGCAAATATACTTTCACCTCAAATTTATCCAAAGAATGGAATTCATGGGCTTGAAGGAAGAGAATTGAGATAATTACCTAATTGGCCAGGCCATTAATTAATTTCACCCTCAAAAGAGCGTAAAATTTCCGCATTAGTCAACAGGATTCCGATTACGCAGTGGATGGAAAGGTTAAAAAAAATGGAAATAGTTGACGGCCGGAAGAGACTCAATTCATAAGATCGGATTTCAATAAATCTTATTTCCTGCGCCAGTGAGCGTTCACAGGACCTGGTATTTCGTTCGCGTTAATTTCAATATCGATGTGAAAGAGCCTGGCTTTCAGATTTGAAATTGGACATACTATCGAATTTTTACTTCAATATTGATACTAAATGCAATAAAAATCTGAATTCACCTTTATTGCATTCATTTCCCCCTTAATCAAATTTCTCTTCAATTTGTCTGAGTCAATATTAAACAAGCAATAACCATTTTATTAAACAAATATCGATGAGTTTTATACTCGGGTCTAAAATTATTGCTCTCTGGGGTCGGTGTACCTTTTCCGAGAGCTAAAGTGAATAAAAGAGTGAATATACTTTTCTTGATAAAAAGCGAAGGAAATGTAATTTTTCTCAATAAAAGCGCATCTTGGGCTGTTACTATTTTCCTCGGAAAGTTGAAAGAGAAAATAAAAGGAAGGATTTTTCTCGGTATACGAAAAACTTTGCTATCTGATCTGATAGTCGGAAAATCCTTGGAAAAACCACAATGCTGTGGAAACGAAACGAAACAGAGATCTTTCTTTGTCAGTGGGTCACCATGTCGGATTTCTCGAGCGACGAATGTAAACTTTTATCTTCGCGTGATGTACGACCGAACTTCCCTTTACGCCCCGGCTGAGCAATGTTTGTTTCGCAAATAAAAGTGTTTGATATATAAGAAGGTACCGTCGAGCACAGCGAAAACGTCGCACGTGACTTATCGACCCACGTTTCTTGAAAAGAACGAGCTTCCGTATAACTACTCTAGAAACTAGACGAAAGAGCGATTAAAAGTAACTTGGAATCACGTACGGCTTTTTAATTAGGCGTGCTCAAATGGCAAATAACATTCTTTAGACATATACCGTAAAATGGGGAAAGCGGGACACACGAAATCTTGAATTTCATGACGATTCGACGCCTTCATTCCATACCGCTCCACGTCGCTTTTAGGCGGTGTACAGCTCTCCGTCGTGTTTGATCGCTGTATAGGTCCTGCCAGGTCCTATGATTATACACAGAACTTGGAGCTGTACATCGACCAAACGCGACGTAGAGCTGTACACCGCCTAAAGGTGTTCGCACAAGAAAATCCTTTGCAGTGCGCTGGAGACGTCTCACGGATGTGCCGTCCGCGCACAAACTCATAACGCCAACCAATCGCGTGCAACCTGTCGTGCTGCTGCTGTGCGAGCGGTGACGCACACAAGTACGTCGCTACTTACACTAGTTCGCAACGCACTTGAGTAAGTGCTGCCACGGGCCGTAGCAGCACGGCAGGTTGCACGCGATTGGTTGGCGTTATGTGTTCGGGCGCGGACGGCACGTCCGTGAGACGTCTCCAGCGCACTGCAACGGTTTTTCTTGTGCGAACACCTTAAACGCGACGTGGCGCTGTAAACCGCTTAAACGTGACGTGGCGCGGTACGTCGTGTAAACGCGACGTGGAGTGGTATGCAATGGAGACGTCGAATTGCTATTGCTTTCTTTAAATTAAAAACTAGTGTCCCGATTTACCCCAAGTGTACCGCTTAGCCCCGTGTGACGTCATTTAAAAAAAATATATTCAAAGTTTACAAAAAGGCCATCTTTAAATCAAGTTCCACCAAGAACTTTCAAATACATCTATAAATATTTCACTAAATAATGTTGAAGTTAAAGTTTGATCGGTTTTAAACTAAATTTTCAGCCTTTTTCAAATGTAATTGCTCAATCATAACCTCAAAGCTACAAAGTTGGGTAGCAGTTAAATTAGTACATTAAAAATTGGGTATATAGAGATTTGAAGCTTTCCATTTTGGTATTTTTAAAGTCAGAAGTTTTCAAAACTGACCTGTCGACTGTTTAAATTTTTCAAAGTTATATTTCACCTAGGTTTGATATGTTAAAAATTGCAAGCTTTTAAGTATTGTCTCTTTAAAGTTGTAAGATTTCAATTATGTTATTTTTAAAGGTAAACGCTTTTCAGAATTACCTTTTTAGAAGATTTAAGTTTCGGAATTTTTATAGATAGAAACTTTCAAGAATGTCATCTTTACGATTTAAAGATTTTAAGTTAAATGTGTCATTTTTTAAGCTTTCAAGTTTGATCTCTTTACACTTGAAAGTTTTCAAAGCTATAAGGTTTTAAGACTGACTTATTTATCGGTTAAAGAAAAAAAAGTAAAAAAGTTGTAAGCTTTTAAGTTTGAGCACTTTAAAACTCCAAACTTCTAAGTTTGAGCTCTTTAAACCTTCAAACTTTTTAATTTGAACTGTTTAAAGCTGTAAGTCTCTAAGTTTCAGCTTTTTAAAGTTGCGATCTTTTAAGTTTGATCTGTTTAAAGCTGTGATCTTTTACGTTTGAGCTCTTGAAAATTGTGGGCTTTTAAGTTTGAGCTCTTTGAAGCTGTTGTAAGATTTTCGTTTTGAGCTCTTTAAAGCTGTAGGCCTTTAAGTTTGAGCTCTTTAAAATTATGAGCTTTTAATTTTGAGCCCTTTATAGTTTTTAACTTTTCAATTTGAGCTCGTTAAAGCTGTAAGCCTCTTTAAAGTTGCGAGCTTTTCATTTTGAACTCTTTAAAACTGTAATCCCCTAAGTTCGAGCTCGTTATAATCGTGAACTTTTTAATTTGAGCTCTTTAAAGATTCAAGTTTTTATATTTGAGCCCTTAAAAATTGTAAGTTTGAGCTCTTTAAAGTTGTAAGTTTGTAAGTTTGAGCTCTTTAAATTTGTGAATTTTTATATTTGAGCTGCTTAAAGTTGCAAGATTGTAAGTTTGAGTTCTTTAAAGTTGTAAGCTTTTAATTTTGTATTCTTCAAAGCGGTAAACCTCTATTTTTGAGCTCTTTAAAGTCGTGAATTTTATAATTTGAGCTCTTTGAAGTTTTAAGCTTTTATATTTAAGCTCTATGAAGTTTGAGCTCTTTAGAGTAGTGCGCTTTTATATTTGAGCACTTTGAAGTAGTAGGCTTGTAAATTTGAGCTCTTGAAAGTTGTGAGACTGCAGGTTTGAGCTCGTTAATGTTGTAAGCATTTAATTTTGAGCTCTTTAAAGCTGTGGACATCTAAGTTTAATATCTTCAAAGTCGTAAACTTTTTAATCTTGAGCTTTTATTTTTGAGCTCTTCAAAGTTGTGATCTTTTATATTTCAGTTCTTCATAGGTGTGAGCTTTTATATTTGAGCTCTTCAAAGTTGTGAGCTTTAATAATTGACCTTTGCAAAGTTGCAAGCTTTTCAATTTGGGCTCTTAAAGTTGTGAGCTTTATATTTGAGTTATTTAGACGTGCGAGCTTTTATGTTTGAGCTCTTTAGATGTGTCAGCTTGTATATTTGAGCTGTTTAAAGCAGTATGCTTTTATATTTGAGATCCGTAAAATTGTGAGCTTTTATATTTGAGCTCTCAAATTTAAAGCTTCAGACTTGAAAACTCAACTTGGAAATTACTTTCTGCTGGAAATGCAATAAAAATTATACTCTTACTTATCGAGGTCATTTTTCATCTGAATCAGATTTAACTTATAAGAAATTGAATCTCTTTTTGCTCATTAGGATTATTTGTTTTAACGCGAGAATCTAATTAAGCCGTTGCATGTGAGGTCTAAGTTCTGCTATATCACAATAACTCAAACAGTGCAAGACGTAATAAAGATACCAAGCAGCTTTCTCGTTTTATTTACGATCTCACGCACACTATTTGACTCGTGTATTGAACTACATAAACACATGCACACACTATCGTATTTTGTTATTACGTAGCAGGAGTATGTTGCAGTTTAACGACAAGTGCAAAGGAACCATATCCATGCCTACACCATCGCATCGTAGCGATCAGATGGAACACTCAAGTCGATTGCAATCGTTTAAATCCCACTGCCGATCGCGAATCGATGGATGGGATCTTATATTGAATATCAAACAGAAAATTTGCTTTATATCATTTTATATTCCATCTAATCCTAAATAAAAATACATAAACAAAATTGTACAATTTTGAGATCATTTTTAGGGCCCAAACTATTGACGGCGGCAGGGTTACTTGCCACGGCAGGGCGATTTCACCCTACACAGAAAAAATTTATCCGTAAAAAAGTCACGAACTAGTAGCTAGGTCTCGGATATGAGAAAAATTTATCGGATATTGATGTATTTTCGTAAATAATCTGCGAACTTTGAGAAAGAATTGACGAACTCGAAGTGAAAATTCTAAAACGGTTCATCAATTTTTTGTACGTGAATAATTACAAGAATATTACGAGTGATTGGGAAAAGATTCTCAGAGCACTCACGAGCTTTCCCGACAAATCTGGGAACTGGTAAGTAGGTTCGCCTGACCGTGGCCCGCACACACGCTCGCCCAAACGCGCGGTGTGTGTGGGCGCTCGTATGTGTGCTTCGAGCTCGTCGAATGAGTGGCTAGAAGTTTTATAATACCTATCTTGTTTGGCCTCGACGACTGCGCGTGTTTACGCACTCCTGGTTTTGTGTTTAGAAACTGGTGATTCAGCAGTCTTTGAGGGTTCGAATCTTCTGAGATGCGAAGTTATAAATTAATATAAATTAAATCGCACAAATAAAATTTATCCTCTTTATATTTCAGTCTGAAATTTTCAGGAACTGTTCGTAGGAAATTCGAACTGTTCGTAAAAAACTTCGAAATTTATCCATACATTTCTCATAGAAATAAGGATGTAATATTTCATTTTTTTCTCTCGTATCCGAGACCTAACTACAAGTTCGTGACTTTTTCACGGATACATTTTTTCCGTGTAGCCGCGGCTATTGTTGTGAGTAAAGTCAGTAATAAAAGCTGAAATTATGAAAACATGGCTCAATTGAATTTTAATTAGCTAAATCAATTTCCTTCTATAATTAGAAAAAAGTTCGATGAAAATCGGTCTTTGAGTGCATACATAAGTGCAATGACCCTCAACTCGGATTGAAGATATTAACCGATTTTTTTACTATCTTTTTTAATTTTCTCGTCGTAATCTAACAAGGGTAATGCAGCCTATTGAAATTCGATTTATTAATATTTTGCGAATTTTTAATTTTTCTCAACCGGATCGAATTTTGAAAAAAGTTTTCAAGTTAACGTCGAATTGTTTAGAAAACAATTGAATTTGAAAACAAATTCAATTTCCAACCAAATGTTCGAATTTTCAAATACAACAGATGAGTCCTCAACCAAAAAAGATGAATTTTTAACCAAATAGTTGAATTAAAAAAAATTAACTAAACAATTGAATTTATTGCAAATAGGTAGACTTTTAATAAAAGTTAGCTTTCAACCAAGAAAGATGAATGTTCAACCAAATAATTACGACTTTTCTCGAGAGGGGAAGTAGGGGACGTGAGAGGAAGTGAGGTGATGGTAAGAAAAGTTGGGTAGGGGAAGTGGGAGGAAGTAGTGGAACTAAGGGGAGGATACGTATGGAAATTTACGGGTTGAGAAGCGCGGGAGGGAAGGGGAAGTAGTGAGAGTAAGTAGTGGAAGTTAGGGGAGGGTACATAGGGGAATGGAGAGGATTAGAAGTATGGAAGGGATTGGGAAATAGGAAAATTATTGCGGAGACACGAGGGAAGGGGTGGTAGGGAAGTGAAAATGAGTAGGAGAGAGGACGTGATAGTGGACTGGGTATCACGGGTAGGGGGGTGTAATAGAGGAAGTGAGTAGAGGGAAAGTAGATGAGGGAGAAGCATGGGGAAGGGGTATAGGGGTAGAAAGGCATATTAGGGAAAGTGAGAGTAGGGGAATTATTGAGGTGGGGCATTTGAGGGGAAGTAAGGGAGGGGTAGTATGGGAAGTGATGAGGAGGGGTTTATTAGGGGAGTGTGGGTGAGTAGGGGCGGTGTAGTTTGTGAAGTGAGGAGGGGGGAAGCACAGGAGGTAGATGTATGAGAAAGGTGGGGAAGGATATTAAGGGTGAGGAATTTTGGGAGGAGGGTGTAAGGGAAAAGGGGGAGTAGGGGTGGAAAAGTATGGGAGGGGTTGATTTGAACGACTTAATTAACACCTTACTAGGCTACGAAACTTTTTTTTGTAGGCACGAGGCACCTACTTTGACTAATTTTTAAATTCTTTGTTAGTTTAAATAAACATTATGTAGTAAAATTGTGAAATGAAAAAGCTGAAGGAAAATTTTCATGTTTCATAACGACGGCTTAACTTTTTTCGGTTAGTAAATGAAAATGTAACACGGAAATTGAGCTGGCAGATCTCACGAAATCCGCTTTTGCGTGTCGAACGGAAATAGAAGGTGCTTTTAAAATCCTCGACCGAGCAGGGTTTCAAACCGCAACAAAAGCGGTGAAGCTCGAAACAAGAGGATACTGAGGGTCAACACCCTCGATGAAATTTCCCCTTCAAAAAACTCCCTTCTGTAAATTTTCAATTCAGCGGATATTTAATTTTTATTATTAGCTGCCACTTATAATTAAGAATTCTATAAATCCAAAATTACAAAGATAAATGTTTTTGGACGTGTTAATAATTATAATTCGGACCTAATCACATTTTAAATTATCAAGTGGTTGTAAAAGTTATTCTGATTTTGGAGTTAATCATTGTCGTTTCCTCTCAACCCACTTTTAAAAAGCTTTGACTTTTTTTGTTATCAAGTCGTAAATTGCGATCTTTGATAAGCCACGTTGGCAGTATCGCTTAATCATTGTCAGGATACAAATTATTCACGCGAATGTGTAAAGTGAACATATTGCAAACGAGCTTCAAAGCTTCAAATTAAAAAGTGCCTGAACTTAAAAGCTTACAATTAAAAATCAGTTCAAAAGTACAATCTTTATACTAAGCGCTCGAAATTGTAAAGTTAGATTTAAGAAGCGTCAGACTTTATATTGTTAAACTTAAAAGTGCCCAAACTTGGAACTTCACAACTAAAAATTTTTTGAACTTCAAAGTTTTACTACTAAAAGTTCAGCTAAAAAGCTTTTTAAGCTCTAAATCTTGAAAATGTCGACAGGAAAGTTCCTGGTATAAAAAGAATGTAATTTTAAGGGGCTAGAACTTGAAAGTTTCTTAACTCGAATTCAAAGATTTTTTTTAATTCCCTGTTTCACTGCGCCAATCAGGACAGCCTTCAAATAAAATTTTTAATTATTTCCAACTAAATATTACTTGAGCTTTAAATCTTCCAACGCAAAAGCGCTAAATAAAACTAAGAAATCACTAATTGAATGTTTTCAAGTTTGAAGGTTTCTCAATTAAAACTATTATAATTTTTGAGCTTTCACACTCGTAAAATATGAAGTTGAAGTACTTTCTGGTTCGTAGCTTTCAAGTACTAGCGCTTCCAACAGTTATTTCTTATAGTTTTTTTTTATTGGGAACTTTTAAATTTCAACTTTGCCCATTTTTTAATTTAAATATCTTTTAATTCAAAACTATTAAGCATTGTATTAGTATTTTAAACATAAAAGTTTGGTTACCTCTAAAAGAATCTATTTCTAGCTCAATTAGTAACGTAGTTTATGGACGGCCCCTTAGCTTGAGGTATTTGTAATTGGTAGATTTCAGGTACTAACGCTTTCAATAAGATTTCTATTTTTTTATAGTTAAATTTCAAGCACGTGGTGTTATGTACTTGAAGGTCTGGATGTTCAGATAAATAAAAATTTTTTGCTATTATATTTTATCCATAAACATTGTTCCAACTACAACAGGGCTCGCCAGAAGTCAGCCACTGGCTGACTTGGCAGATAGTGTCAGCCACGAAGACTATTTTGACCAACTTTTTTTTTAATAGGTCAACCTCAGTCCTTATACTTCCCTCTACTTACTGATTTACCGTGACGACCCTAACCCTTTGTACAGTTTGTAGAATTCTGAAGAAAAAAATGTCATAAAAACTTTCTGGCAGCCACGCACTTGTGTCAGCCATCACTTGTCGAAAGTGGCGCGCCCTGTTTTACACTGAAATGTAAACGTACAAATCATAAGAAGTAAGTCAATTTTTAATATTAGGGGCCTTCCATAAAGTACCTTACCAATTTTAGAGGGGAGGGGGTCACGCTACCGAAAAAAAATGACATTAAAACTTTCTGGCAGCCACGCACTTGTGTCAGCCAAAACTTGTCGAAAGAGGTGCGCCCTGAACTACAATTTAAACTACAGGCGGACCTCTATTCTATGAACCTTTCCGGGGGTGGGGTCAGGTTATCGAGGTCGCTCAAAGGGGAAGTGAAGTTGTACAGTGGACATTTACGGTGTAAATTTTACGCAGCAATAAGTAATGGCGGGTTTTTTGCATTTCTGGGCAACATCTGCGCAAACGTCAAAAACAATTTGGGTTTCTAGTGGTGGGGTCACCAGTTGAGGATAAGTTTATGGTTTCCAGGGTTCATAGAATCTAGGTTCGACTGTAATGCATTTTTAGTTTCTTTTGGTAACCTATTTTATTAAATATAAATAAACAAACATTCTACCACTTAAGCCACATCGAGTTTTTAAGTTTTGTATTTTCCTTACCAACTCGAACTGTTTTAACTTAAAAAGGTCTTTCCGACTTTCTCCTATAGCTCAATGAATTCAAGTACATTAGAAAGTATTTAGTAACTACTTAAGAATAAGTTGCACGTCTGGAATAATAATAAAAAATGTAAATGTAAAATTTGTTGTCTGAATTGTAGATCAAATCATAAAAGAGAAATCAGAATGAGTATAAATGTTTCCAAAAGCCAGACAAAGTAGCTTGAGAAGTCTAGTAAAATCATTGAAATTCCGTTCACGCGGTTGAAATACGCATTGAATACGTTGCAAACCTCGTTGCAAACTAACGTTTACATGCCCGAGGCATACTTATCGGATTGCGAGCCTTTAGCGATTAGTCACGAGTACCGACTTTTTATTTGTAAAGAGGGTCGAAGCTGTATTTCAAAGCCAGTCTGCCAGATCATCGGAGCGTTTTTGTCGGTCAAGCGTGTCTAATAACGTATTACGAGATTTGCCCTACCCGTTTCCCTTCAAATTGTAAAAGAGCAGATCAGCTAAGTGGTATATTAATAAGGCATTATATAAATAAGTAATTTCTTAATCAGCCGTGAGGAAAGTAATTCCCTAGAACTTCTTCTAAAATAAATCAAGGAGATTTAACATTGCATCCTTTAGACTTCACACTTTTTTTCCTATTCCCCTCTTTACCCCTTTTTTAAAGAATAGAATTATATTAATTACATTTTTTGTAGGAGAAGGGAAGTAGAGGGGTGATAATGAGTAAGGTGATGGTAAGTAGGAGAGGGAGGAAGTGTGAGGAAGTAGTGGAAGTGAGGGGAGGATACGTAGGGGAATGGAGTAGGGAAGCTAAAATAGTTAAATAGTGAGAGGAAGTAGTGGAAGTGAGGGGAATGTACGTAGGGTAATGGAGGGGATGAAAAGTCTTAATACAACTCTTTCCTTTTTTTCTTTTTATACCTTTTTTTAAAAGAATTCCTCTTTTTCCCCTGTTTTCCAGAAACTTCCCCTTTTTCTCGTTTTTCCGCTTAAATGCGAACTGAATTAATAGAACCCGATAAGAAAATCGAACTACGTATTTTTGGTTAAAAATTTATTCTTTTCTGTTGAAAAGTCTACTATTGTCTCTTCTGGTAAATAATTCTACTATTCGGATAAAAATTCAATTTTTTTGTCGTAAATTCAACTAGTTTTTTAAATAGTATTATTTTTTGATCGAAAATTTATCTGTTTTGATGAAAATTCGTCCGTGTGTTGAAACTTCAACTTTTTTTGGTAGAAATTTCATCTTTTTGGTTGAAAATTCAATTAGTTGGTTGAAGGTTGACCGACTTTGTTAAAAGTTCATTTTACTGGTTGAAGATTCATCATTTTAGTTGAAAATTTCTGTCTTTGATTGAAAATTAAACTATTTTGTTGAAGATGAATCATTTTGGTTTAAAATTCAACTACTTGGTTGAAAATTAAAGTATTCGTGTGAAAATTTAACTACTAGGTATAAAATAAACTTTTTTGTTACAAATTTATATTTTTGGGTTGAAGATTCAACTGTTTTGCAGAAAATTCGTCCTTTTGACTCGAAAATTCGTTTTTTGTTAACAATTTAATTATTTGGTTAAAAATTTATCTTTTTTTGGTTCAAATTTTAATTTTTTTATTGTAAATTCAACTATTTTGTTAAAAGTCATATTTTTTTGTCGAAAATTTAACTGTCTTGATGTACATAAATTCTTCTGTGAGTTAAAAATTCAACTATTTTGTTAGAAATGCCTTGCTTTTTGGTTGAAAATTCAACTATTTTTTTCCAAAGTTGACCTACTTTGTTGAATTTTTCTTGGTAAGTTTCATCATTTTCGTGTAAAATTCATCTTTTTAGTTGAAAATTCAACTATTTGATTGAAAATTTATCTATCTTGTTGAAAATTCGTCTTTTGGTAGAAAATTTATCTTCTTGGTTGAAAATTCATCTTTGCAAGTTGAAAATTCAGCTTTTTTGTTTTAAATTAAACTATTTTGCTGAAAATTCAACTATTTTGTTAAAGATATAATTTTTGGTCAAAAATTCAATTGTTTTATTGAAAATTTGTCTTTTTGGATAGAAAATTAAGCTTTTTTGGTAGAAAATTAATTTTTGTATTGAAAATTCAACTTTTCGAGTTGAAAGTTCAACTGTCTTCCAAAAAATTTGTCTTTTTGGCTTAAAAATTCAACCTTTTGGTTGAAAATGCAACTGATGTTTTGGGTTGAATTTCAATATTTTTATTTGAAAATTCATCTTTGCAGGTTAAAAAATCAACTATTTGGATAGACATTCAACTACTTTGTTAAAGTCATCTTTTTTGGTCGAAAAAAGTAATCACAATATGAGTGGAGCCATAGAATCTTCTCAATGTCGGTAACTGTTTCGGTAACGTAATCTATAATTAGAACTCTCCTGACTTTTCTACTCACAATTATATTTTTCGTTCAGAATTTATCTCTTTTGGTTAAAAATTCGACTATTTGGTTAAAAATCTAATTATATTATTGAAAATGCAGCTATTTTGTTAAATGGGAACTATGTGTGGATTATGCCAAGGGCGAGAGCGCAATATTTGTGTGAGAAAGGAGAGAAAGGAAGTCAGGAGCTTATAGCGAGGATGAGATGTGGGTGCATGGAGGGTTTTAATAGGTTCTGGCTCGCTAGAGAAAAGAGGATGTGTGAACTATGTGGGACGGGGGAGGCAAGAGTGGAGCACTAGTTGGAGGAGTGCGTAGAGGTGGAAAGGAGTGGGATGAGCATGAAAGTATTGATGCATGAAAGGGGTGACAAAAGGGAAGTAGCATGGGTGAATGGAGTCTTGGGTAAAATGGAGAAAAAGAGAAGGAAGGAGGAAGAGGAATGGAGAAGGAAAGATTGTAAATAGAGGAGGAAGTAAATATAAATATTGTAAATAGTAGATAAGTATTAGGGATTAGCCGCGGAGGCAGAGTTTGGTAATGCGAGGCAAAGCAAGAAAGTAGGGACATGCGTGCGAGGCGAGGCGAAGCGAGGAAGGCAATGCGATAAGAGCGAGCGGCGTTAGAGATAAGGTGTGCAAGGATGTTAGTTTTAAGCGTTAGTTTTAAGAAAATTCTGTAAAAAATGGAAGTGTAAGCAAGTCAATTTTTAAGGCCAGCAGGCTAAAAAATAAATGTTTATCGTATTTAATGGGCATCTCCTAAAGAAAGTCAATCTTGGAATGTAGCTACTACAATGTAGTCGCAATTTCAGTTAATGTGAATAAAGATACATTTTGCATGGGAGTCTGCGAGTAAAAGGAATTGCAAAAAAGTGAAGATAAAAAATCTCGCTCGATCTCGTGTTTTCACATAACTGCAGTGTTATTGTGCATGTTGATAGAGTAAGCGCCAGTGTTTTGCCATGGAAATGAATGGAGCAGTGCTTAAGTGATTTACGATTGGCATCGGGAGCACTGGCACTTCCGGTGCTTACGTGTGCATTACACCTGCGTGTTCGCTTGTTCGCCTGTTCGCGTTTCTAGTTACCTTTGCCGACAACGACCAGGAACTGTAGACACTCTACTATAGATAGTAACACTCTAGACCCGACCATGGTCGATATCGGCTTGTCGAGCCGGACCTCGAGGATCTGACCTAGTGACCCACAGACGCGACTCTCACGATCACGGTACTCGAAACGGTACTCTGCCAACGGGATGTATTCAGTGTCGCCATTTCTTCAAGATCCACTCTAAATAGACAAAAACATCTCAAGAGATCGATAACAATATAACTAATGTACCTGAAGTTCCGAACGTTCAAATGAACAAAATATTTTTCAATACAAACAATTTTTTAAATACAAAGACAAATCAGACAAATCAAATTTTGTATTCGAAATGATAATTTTTCGAGCTGGAAAAGGGAAGGGAAAAGTTCTGTCGCACCCTATCCCTTTTCCAGTTTTATGATTTTTTTTACAGAAATTGTCAGAATTATTCTATTTGAAAATTTATGATCAACAAATCTTTTCTATTCATGCGTCAACTTTGAATGATGTCGATGAAAAAAGTTTTTCTGATAGAAACAGATGATTCAAATATTATAAATGAGCATAACTTCCTTAATCTTCAATAAAAATATTATAAATCAGCATAACTTCCTTAATCTTCAATAAAGTGTATTAATATTATAGATCAATCGATTTGCCTGGAATCAAGGAATCTTTTCCGTTCTTGCATCAATTTTGAATTATGTTAGTGAAAAAAGTTTTACCATAAAAAATCGTGTTTTCAAATATTATGCATTACCATAGCTTCCTTACTCTTCAATCAAATATATCAATGCTATTAGTCAATCGATTCATCTTGAATCAACACAACTTTTCTATTCTCGCATCAACTTTAAATTATGAGAATGAGAAAATTTTTACTATAAAAATCGATTTTAAAAATATGCAAATTACCATAACTTCCCTACTCTTTAATAAAATGTATTAATATTGTAGGTCAATCGATTCGTCTCGAACCAAGGAATCTTTTATATTCTTGCATCAACTTTGAATTATATTGAAGAAAAAAGTTTTACTATAAAAAACCGATTTTCAAAATATATAAATTACCATAACTTCCCTACTCTTTAATAAAATGTATTAATATTCTAGGTCAATCGATTCGTCTCGAACCAAGGAATCTTTTATATTGTTGCATCAACTTTGAATTATATTGAAGAAAAAAGTTTTACTATAAAAAACCCTATTCTTGAATATTATGCATTACCATAGCTTCCTTACTCTTCAATAAAATGCATTAATATTATAGTTCAATCGATTCGTCTCGAACCAAGGAATCTTTTATATTCTTGCATCA
>CAKNYM010049317.1:123866-172989 GCA_932195095.1 Andricus curvator
ATCGATTCGTCTCGAACCAAGGAATCTTTTATATTCTTGCATCAACTGTGAATTATATTGAAGAAAAAAGTTTTACTATAAAAAACCGATTTTCAAAAGATATAAATTACCATAACTTTCCTACTCTTTAATAAAATGTATTAATATTGCAGGTCAATCGATTCGTCTCGAACAAAGAAATTTTTTATACGCTTGCATCAACTTTGAATTTTGTTGAAGAAAAAAGTTTTTACTATAAAAAACCGTGTTTTCAAATATTATGCATTAAAAATAGCTTCCTTACTCTTCAATAAAACGTATCAAAATTATAGGTCAATCGATTCGTCTTGAATCAACACAACTTTTGTATTCTCGCATCAACTTTAAATTATGAGAATGAGAAAATTTTTACTATAAAAATCGATTTTAAAAATATGTAAATTACCATAACTTCCCCACTCTTTAATAAAATGTATTAATATTGCAGGTCAATCGATTCGTCTCGAATCAACACATCTTTTCTGTTGTTGCATCAACTTTGAATTATATTAATGAAAAAAGTTTTACTATAAAAAAACCGATTTTTTAAATATTCTTGAGGGCTAAAAAAAATTCAATAAATATTTTTCGAAATCCTTCGGTCAGTTTCAAGATACAAGTGGTGAAAATACGCCCTCTAAAATTCATCAATTTATCTGCAACCGTTTTCAAGTTATCGTGTTCACAAAAAAGTGTGACATCCGCAAACACACACACACATCCCCACACACACATACACACATCCGAACAATTGCTTAGAACATTGTATTAGACATTTTTAAATTGAGGAAGGTTAAATTAAATTAATTTAAAAATGTTGGAAAATGTTACCATTACAATGCTTCCTGTATGAGGAAGCAAAAACTGTATTTATAACAATTATTCCGATTTAAAAAGAAAAAAGAACTCAGGATCTATTGGAAACGGAGAAAAAGTTATGTAATTTATTTTTCGATCGAAAATGTAAGAGAGAAGCTACTAATACTGATCTTGGGTGCAAAATGTTTAAAGAAGTCACAGAATGTGTGAGCCGTAACGTACGATGACTATGTGATGCTCTCCACCTGGGGTAATTGATAGAAAGAGAGCGTCCGAGGTGTCTTGTGGAATGAGCATGTTGTTTAAATATGCAACACGCGATTTCTCGATTGATCGAAAATGTTTCACTTGTTTTTTAAATTTGTTTTAGGAAATCATAGAATTTATCAACTAATTATGGATGTAACTGAAGTTATTGTGGAATTTCCAATTAGAAAGACTAACATTTAAAAAAAAAACGAATTTCATTGCCGACAAATAATTAAACAAAGAATTTATTTACTAAATTTGTTTTCAAATATCACACAATTTATTAAATAATTATGAATGTTGCTAAAATTATAATGAAGTTCCCAATTAAAAGGACTTACATTGAAATCAGTGAAATATTTTTGATTAAATTTCGTTTGTATTATTCGTTTACATTCATTTTAAATTTACCTTGAATTATTATTAATGTATCCTGAATTTCCTTAAATTATTCTACATTTACTCCAGTTTTATTTAAATAAATAGGATTTTTTAAAATGTTGTTTTAATTTATTTGAATTCATTCGGAATTTACCCTAAATATTTATTAATTTACCCTAAATTCTTTTCTGTTATTTTGAATTCTTTGTAATTCTCTTCATTCAATTCAATGAACTTCTTAAAAGATTTTTTTTTAAATTTACCCTGGTGTCTTTTAAAGTAACCTTGAATTCGTAGGCATTTTATCAAATTCTTTTAAATTCCCTTGAATTATTCTGAATTCATTCTGAATTTAATAAATTCAATTAATTTTTTCGAATCGTTTTCAATTCACCTGCATTACAAAAAAATCATATTGAATTTTTATGAACTTTATCACCTTTTTCTCATTTCCCTTGAATTCCTCTAAATTTACTCAAATTCAATTTAATTCATTGGTTTTTCTATTTTTCTTCAATTCACTTAATTTCTTTTAAATTCGATGTGCTTGAATATCAGAACAATCAAGTGAACGAAATTTTTTACTGATGACTTTTTAAACTAGAAAAAGTGCTAAATATTAATTTACTTATATTACAAAAAATAGATGACATAAAAACCGATATTGCATCGTTTTAAATTGTAATTTTTGTAGATAAAATAGAATTGAGAAAAAATATTTCGTTCGTTTGAGCGTTCAGAACTTCAGGTACAATCAAATTCGTCTTAATTTTGTTCACTCACATGGACATTTTTTTTAAATTTTGTTCACTTCACTCAAATTCTTCTGAACTTTAACAACTCTCTTCTTGAATTCTTCTAAATTCACTCCAATTCTATTCAATTTATTTTTTAAATTATATTAATTTTTTTTAACTTACTTCAATTTTTCAAAATTTCCCCTGAATTTTGTTCGCTCCCATTTTATTCAATACGATGGAAATTTTTTAATTTTTTAAATTTTGTTTAATTCACTCAAATTCTCATGGATTTCATCAGTCTTTCGAATTCCCTCCAATTTTTATAAATTTATTTAACTTTACGGAAGCCAATTAAATGTTTTGGATTTATTTTCAATTAATTTGAAATATTTTGAATTTATCTTGAATTTTTTTTCACTCGTCAGTTTCCTACTAGCACCCCAGACTAGTTATCCCCGTCAGAGCCCGTTCAGTACACAATTAGTGTTGCTAGATTAGTTTTCCTAGATCGAGCCCGCCTAGGGCCCAATTTTATTATCAGTACAATTAAATATAATATTTATTCCCTATTATCTGGTTGTTTTTTAATCCCAAGAATTCGTACAGATAGTATTAGACTATTAGAGTTAAACAAGCTAGGAACATGAAAGGAACGGATAACGGAACTGTAACTGTAACTGGAACAGGAAGTCGTCTCGTATTCGAGGTAGCTTCGTGCTTAATTGGTTCTCCAGCACTTGAGACCCGTTTAGCCATGTCGTCGCTACGAGACGAGAATTCGGGATGCTCGAATTTTTCCTGATTACAGTATATAATGACAGCAGTTGCAACTTTTCCGAGTGCACCCTTACTCTGAATTTCACGCTCCTTTAAACGGAAGCTCGGCGATTCGCGTTAATTAACGATCGTCGAGCTTCTGCAAATTGGAAAACGTTTCGCGACAGGTCAGAAAGTTTATTGCCTCTAATGCAAAAGTCGACACTCTTCACTGGAATATTTCAATTTTAAAGCTCTCAAGTTATAACTTCACGAGCAAGTTTAAGCGTTTTGAATTTCAATTATAAACAGGAAATTATTTGAGTACAGGGAACGCTTCCTTCTTTTTAATACTCAGTCGGTATGACATTTGGCAGCAGTAATTAGCAAATCTAGTAAAATATAAATCCGTCGTACTTTTATCCAAGGAGGGGAAGTGAGGGAAAATGAAGGGAGGGGAAGTGATCTGGAAATGAGGGTAGTGGAATTGATTGGGAAATAAGAGGAGAGGAAGTAGGGGAGTTGAGGAGAAGTGAGAGAGAAGTAGGGGTGATGAGGGGAGGGAAACTAGGGGAAGTGAGGGGATTGGGAATGAGGGCGTAGGATAAGTGTAGGGAAATTAGGGGAGGTGAAGTATTGAAAGTGGGAAGAAATGAGGGGAGAGGAAGTTAGAGGCGGGGTAGTGAGGGGTAATGATCAGAGGGGAAGTGATAGGTAAATGAGGTGGGTAGGCTAAGTGTAGGAAAATTCTGGGAGGTGAAGTAGGGGAAATTGGAGGAAGCAGAGGAGTTGATGGGAAGTGCGGGAAGAGAAATAGGGGAAGTAAGGGTAGGGGGAGTGAGAGCAGGGAGAATAGCGGCAATGTGGGAGGTGAACTACAGGAAACTAAGGGAGAGGAACAGAGGAGAAATGAAGGGGTGGGGTAAGTGAAATTAGGAGAGGTGAAGTAGGGAAAGTGAGTAGAAATGAGGGCGGGGAAGTATGGAAGGGGAAATGATGGGTAGTGAAGAGAAGTGTAGGGTACAGAAGAAGGGGAAATCAGGGACAGTAGGGGAAAACAGGGGAGAGGAACTAGGGGAAGTTATAGAAAATAAGGAGAGAAGTATGGGAAATGAGAAGAGATGAAGTAGGGGAGTTGATGGGAAGTGAGGCTAGACGAAGTAGGTGACATAAGGGGAGGGGATATGAGGGGAAGGGGATAGGGGAAATGAGGGATGTGAACTAGAGGTAGTGAGGGAAAATTAGTGGGATAGGATATGTGTGGGACAATTAGGGGAGGCGAAGTAGAGGAAGTGAAGAGAAATCAGGGAGAAGTGTGTAAGTAGGGAAATTTCGGGACGGAATTAAGGAGAAATGTGGGGTGTAGGGAAGGGAATGTTGGAAGTAGGGAAAATGAGGGTAGGTCAAATAAGGTAGTGCGGTTGAGTAGGGGAGGGGAAGTGAGGTCTGCGGAATCAAAGTGGGGGAAGTGGTGTGTTAGCTGGGGTTGTGCGGAGAGGGGGAAGTAGTGGAGGGAAAGTATTGGAGAGGGAGGTTTGAACGACTTAGTTAAGGTCTGAATAGGCTACGAAGCCCTTTGTAGGCGCGCGGCGCCTACTTTGACTAATTCTTCAATTATGAAATAAACTGCAGAGTCAATTATTTTCTGAAAATAAAGGATTCTGTTTAATTAATTCTTTCTTTTTTGTTTCAGGTAAGACATGATGTCGACGTATTTTATTCAAGAGGATTCCTTCAGCTGAATAACCAAAGATCATAATAGAAAATACTAAAATAGGACAGGTATAAAATACTACCCCGATTTCAGTGCCGCTCTAAGCTTTTCAAAGATTAATGTCAAACTCGTAAAATAAATTCAGGCAACTTGCTTAATTGTGTATTGCAGAAACTCTCATACTCTAGTATACCATTAAATGCGAGTATTAGTAAATTTAGACTTAAGTAGTGGAATATACATCTTAGTAGAGGAGTCAACTAAGGTTTATACCTCAGAACCCATCGGCTTTCCACCGATTTTGAGGAAACCTTTGGCGTTGTGTTGCTAAATATATATAATAAAACATTAAACAAAAAATGAATTTAAGGCAAAAAAAAATCAAAATGGCGGACCAAAAGTTTTTAACATTTATAAACTTAAAAAAAAAAAAAATAAATGCATATTCCTTAAGGCATAAGAAGTTAATAAAAAATTATTTTCACTCAGGATGAAGGGTGAAAACAACCTAAGGTCCTAATATCGAGAATTTTGACCAAATTTTCCTCTTTTCTACCCTTTTTACATTCTAATGAGAAGGTATTGGTTTTATGTAAAATTTGACATAGTCGGTTTTCATCAAATCTCCACGTTTTGAGACCCCCTGAGCTAGAAAAAACGATTTTTACCAAGGTGTCTGTCTGTCTGTCTGTAGCCACGATAACTTTCGAAAAAATGATCAGATGTGATTGAGCTTTGGCACACTTTTTTATGGCCGAAAAATAGAGAACGAGTTCGTTAACCAGCTATTTTGGATGAAAATCCAAAAAGTGAGCACATTTTGAAAATTTTTGAGACCACTTTTTTGGAAGATTTGAAAATTCTATGTACGGTTATTAGTAGTACGCAAAATGACGAACAAAATATTCTTATGACTTTTCGTGATAAAAAAAAAAATTACTGGAGTTATAGCATTTTCAAAATTCCAAAAAACAAACGAAAATGAACATTTTAAGCCGAAAAACGCACGATATGAAAAAAAGTCAAGAGGAGAAAAACGTTGCTTTTTGAACACCCTATAATATTTTCATAACAACTTTTTGAATTTTTTGAAAAATAAAAAATTCAAATTTTGATCGCACAAAAAATTAATGAAAAATCAAAAAAGCCATTTTGCTGTCAAACTATGCAAGATACCAGAAAAGATCATCTCACCAAAATTGTGCACCTTAAAAAGATCTACAAATTTCTTATCATTCACTTTTTGATATGACGCGCAGTTTTTGTTTTATTCGTAAAATACAGCATTGAAAATAGAAAAATCAAATTTTCAGACTAATATTACCAGCTACGAAAAAATGACCGAAACAAAATTTGTTCATCCAAGGAAGAGGTACAAATTTATTGTGACTCATGTTTCGATAGGATGCGTGGTTTTTGTTTTATTCGTGAAAATAGCATTGTCAGTAAAAAAAAACAAATTTTTGAAAAAACAATGCAAGGTACGAAAACATATAAATGAACAAAAATTGTGCATTCAAAAAAGACTGTAAATTCAAGCTATGAGAAAACAAGTTGTGTTAAAAAACATTTTTTATGCTACCAATTTCAAATATTTCATAAACGATTTATTTTACTATTTGTGCATTAATTTATTAGTTTATTTTAATTTTATTTACTTCCAACCAAAAAAGTAGAATTTTGACTAAATAGTGAAATTTTTAACCAAGAAGTCGAGTTTTCACCCAAAAAGATTTTAATTTTACATCAAAAACAGTTGAATGCAAACAAAAAGACGAATTTTCTACAAAACAGTTGAATTTTGAAAGTAAAAGTTAATTTTCAACAAAACATTTGCATTTTCTACCAAATTGTTGATTTGAGTTAATTTTCACCAGAAAAGATGAATTTTATACAAAACAGTTGTATTTAAAAAAAAGAAGTTAATTTAAAAAAAAAACGAATTTTCAACAATATAGTTTAATTTTCAACCAAAGAGAAGAGTCTTCCATTAAAAAAGATTTTTTAGTCCAGAAAGAATTTCAACCAAATTATCGAATTTTCTACAAAACAGTTGAATTTTCAACGAAAACGGATGACTTTTAACAAAATTGTTGAATTTTTAAGAAAATAATTAACTTTTCAAGCAAATAAAATAACAATTTTAACCAAAGAATATGAATTTTTAACGAAAAACGTATAAGTTGTCATTTTAACCAAAAAAGATTTTAATTTCAAATAAAAGCAGCCAAATTCAATAAAAAGGGACGACATTTTTACAAAAGTGGTACATTTTTAATCCACGCGATTAATTTTTAACTAAAATAATGTATCTACAATCAAAAAATAAATTTCTAAAGAAGTAGTTCAACTTTTAACCAAGTAACAGCTTCTATTTCCACTGAAAAAGGTTTTAATTTTCAATTAAAAACAGTTGAATTTATCCGAAAACACGAATTTTCAACCAAAGAAGATTTTTCGTCAAGAAGGAAAATATTTTGACCAATATGTAGAATTTTTAAGTCAAAAAGACGAATTTTCTACATAATAGTTGAATTTTTAACACAAAATTATGAACTTTCATCAAAAAACTTAATTTTCGACCAAATAATTGAATTTCCTACCAAAATAGTTGAATTTCCAACCCAAAAAGATGAATTTTTAACAAAACAGTTGAATTGGTAGCAAACTGCTTATTCAAAAAAAAATTATCTTCATAATTTTGTTATTGTCATGTATAGTAATTTTTTGGTACTATAATCTGTTTTTAGCTGACATTAAACAAATGTTTTGAACATCTGAGAGCTTTCAACTGATAAAAATACATTAGAAACAAATTTAAACGTCTAAAAAAAAACTAAGAAAGTATTTGTTTCCAATAGTTATTTTTGTGTTTTTAAATTATTTCTTTCTAGCTTACTTAGCAAAATATTTTGAATAAATCAGGGTTCTGTACTGAAAATAATATACTGAAAAGAATTGATGAGAATAATTAATCAAAATATATCTACTGATAAAAATACATTTAAAAAAATTCAAACATGCTTATTTTTCAATTCTGTTGTTTATCTATATTTCAATCTGCTCTTTTTGAATTTGTTGCTCATCTGTTTTTATCAGTAGAATGTGCTGAAGGGTTCAACAGATTTTTTATAGCTAGTTAAAAAATTATTTTTTAAATACAAAAATGACTATAGAAAACTTGCGAAAGAAAAGGAGCTACTCTTAGAGGGCACTTTTGTTCAATATTCACGAGACACCATAAGATATGAAAAGTTTTAAATTATAAATAAAATAAATGAAAATATTTTACCTAAAATTATTGAACACTGATTCGCTGTGATACCTATTGTCATTTTTGCTACAAAAACTGCATTGAAATTGTTTAAAAATATTTAAACTATAAAAGACACCGCCTAATTAGTGCAACAAATTTAAAATAAAACAAAAGTAAGACTGTTTTATGTAAAGGAATGCGAAGGTTGTAAAAGTGGTTCGCAGCTTTAAAGCTCATGAATAGGTAATAAATCTGTTTCGGAATAAGTGAAATTTTCTCTTCCCATCTGTAAATTAAAGTGAGATTTTTTCGAAGACTTTGTTGCGACATTGTACGCAAGATTTGTGACCTACAAAACAACATAGTGGTGGATACGTGAAACATCTGTCTCCGCCGATCCCGCTATTTATTTACAGTTGGTGTACTTACTCACTTACCCAGTGCACTTGCAGTCTCTCGCAAACGCAAAGTGGCAGCACAAATATTTTGGCTGGGATTCAAGCACGTTTCTTGTTCGGTATTAGAAACTTCTCATATTTTTCCTTTTCTAATCATTAGAAGCGTTCATGTTTGACTGTTTCTAAAATAGACGGTTTCTAAATTTAAAGTTGTAACACTTTAATACTTTCAAGCCTTAATAGTGGGCCGCTTAAGGTTAGGATCATATTCAAAGCTGTATAAAAAGTTATTATCAAGTTGGACAAAGATAAAGTGCTTTTATCTGCATTTTAGGCATTGTACAGTTCATTTAGCTATTCAAACATTTTTATAAGCGCAGCAAAAATGATTAAATGTACACCAGGGCTCGCCAGAAGTAAGCCACTGGCTGACTTCGCTGTCAGTGTCAGCCACGAAAATTAGGTCAACCTCAGTCCTTTTACTTCCCTCTATATGCTGACTGACCGTAACGACCCTAACCCTTTGTACAGTTTGTAGGATTCCGAAGAAAAAAATGTTATAAAAACTTTCTGGCAGCCACGCACTTGTCGTGTCAGCCATCACATGTCGAAAATGGTGCGCCCTGATATAGGCTGAAAAGTAAACCTTCAAAATCATCAGAAGTAATCCAATTTTGAGTATTAGGCGCCTTCCATAATCTGCTATACCCATTTGATGGAAGAATTTTTTTGTATGGTATATTCAGGGCTGCCACACAGTCACTCAAGTCACCTTTAGTCACTTTTTTTCTCATATCATTTTTTAGTAATTTTTTAAGATTAAATCACCAAATTAAAACAGAAAACCCAAGGGTTAAACACTATTGAATTTGAGTTCAGGTCTATAACTATTTCTGAATTTTCTTGATTTTTTTTTTATGAAAAAAATTGCCACGCTGAAAAAACCAGTTCTCGTCAGATCACTGAAGTTAAGCAGCGTTGGGCGCGGTTAGTACTTGGATGGGTGACCATTCGAGAATACTGTGTGCTGTTGGCATATTATGGGTGTGGTGAGCCCAAACTTGTAGTTATTTATAACTACAAGAAAACAATCCACTTAGAAACACTACCCGAATCGGGTAGTGTCACGCCTACCCTGAAAGGGAAATGGCTTAATGGTATACATACACCCTGAAGACTTTTACTCAGATGAGATTCTTATTCATTAATTTTATTCACTCCCATTTATCTGAATTCAATGAATTTCGTTAAAATTTTGTTCCATTCACTTGAATTATTTTTAATTCACATTAATTGGGTGAAATCAATGGATTATTTTGAATTAAAAAAAAAACTAATTTGCATTCATTTGGAATTTACCGAGTTATTAGATATTAATTTATTCTGAATTCTTTTGAATTCTTTGTGTTTGTCTAGATTTTTTTTTTAATTTTCCCTGAATTCTTGTGAAATTATTTGAATCCTTATAAATTCACCCAATTCAATGAATTATTTTTAATTTTATTTGTCAAATTTTACTGAAATCAGCGGAATATTTTAGATGTTTTTAAATTTAGTTTTCAATTAATTTGAATTCATATCGAATTTACCCTGAATTATTATTAATTCGTCCTGATTTTTTATTTATTCTTCCGAATTCTCTTGAATTTTTTTTATTCTCCCTGGATTCTTTTAAACTTACCTTCAATTCTTGGGCATTTCATCAAACTCTTTTGAATTCCCTTGAATTCTTCTAAATTTACTCCAGATTTAATAAATTTAATTAATTTTTTGTTACTTTTGAATTGTTTTCAATTCACTTAAGTTCTTTTGACCTCGCCCTAAATTCTGTTCACTTCCGTTTTATTCAATTCGATGACCCTTGTCTGTTTTCTTAAATTTTGTTCAATTTACTCAAATTCTTATTTTCATTAAAGTCTCTTGGATTCTCTTGAATTCTTCTAAATTCACTCCAATTCTATTGAACTCATCGGCTTTTTTTATTATTCAACTTTTTTCAATTTACTTAAATTCCTTTAAATTCGCCTTGAATTCTGTTCGCTCCCATTCAATTCGAAAATACCAATACTGATACGACATTCAATTCGATAGAAATTATGTGATTTTAAAACATTGTTCAGTACACTCAAATTCTTATGAATTTCATTAAAAGTCTCTTGTATTCCCTTGCATTTTTCTAAAGTCACTCCAAATTTAATAAATTCAATTAATTTTTTCAATACTTTTGTATTATTTTTAATTCACTTTAAGATAAAAAAAATTTACTTTGAGTTTTAATAAATTTTACTGAAATCAATGAAATTTTTTGGATTTGAAAAATATTTTCCAATTCACTTACATTCTTCTGAACTCGCCCTGAATTCCATTCACACCCATTTTATTCAGTTTGAAGGAAATTTTTGTTTAGTATTTTATTTTCTTCAGTTCACTCAATTATTATGAAGTTCATCAAAGTCTCCTAATTCTCATGAATTCTTCTAAATTCACTCCAATTCTATTTAATTCTTTTGAATTTTTACAAATTCCATCGAATTCTTTTGAATTAAAAAGAACATTAGTTACATTATTAATGCGCTTTTGTAACTTTTAGTCCATTTTAATCTCGTTTTGGTTAAAAAATTAGTCACTTTTTGTAACTTTTGGTTCAAATAGGTCACTTTTTCACTTCTTTCAAGCAAATTAGGCTGTTATTTAATATTTATTTTCATTACCCTATATATTTGCACAATTTTAAGTACTAAACTCAATTTCTATCCACATTAAGACTAAAGTCCTCTAAGCTCACTTCAAATTCTGACCGTGATTCAGTAATAGTTTCAGAATGGCTTTGCTTTACGCTCTCAGAAACATATTTGCATTGTCGATGCAATGCTCGAATTTCTCCAGTTGGTAAGCGGAATTCAAGATCGCTGCTCTAAATTGTACACATTTGTGGGTTATCCTTTCGCTATTAATTTGCAGTACAAACCTGTGGCTTTGATACATAATTTAGGTAACATTTGGAACACATTAAAGCAATTAATTATTTCTAAAAGAGCAACGATCAGAGTGGTTAAAAATTCTATTGTTTGGTTAAACATTTAATTATTCTGTTGAAAATTCGACTGTTTTGTTAAAAGTCTTATGTTTGTACGAAAATTCAACTGTTTTGTTGAATATTTGTCTTTTTGGGCTGAAAATTAAAAATTGGTCAGGGAAATGTCGGGGAATTTCGAAAATTGTGTTTTTTTTTGTCATCCGGAAATATAAATAAATTATGTATTCTTTCTCAATAATAAAATTTTAATCACGAATCATAAATTGATTCATGACACTCACATGGAGTTAATTTTTTGCCTAGTTTCCTTGAAGTAGATTCAACTTGATTGAGTCTTTCTTAACTCGTAAGGTAACGTTTGACACGTGTTTTCATGTACCAAGACTAATTTTATAATGAGGACCAAATAAATCATACTTTCACATCATTAACTATCGAGATATTTCACTCTGTCGCAAGAAGGTGAAAGTTCCACTCGGAAGCCGTCCGTAAAATGAGGCATTGCAAGTGAAGAGAAAAATCCCTCCTTAGAAAAAAGCCGGTTGCTGCTCGAAAGTGGACAACTCGTCAAATTACTGAGAGGAAATTCTGTGCTAATTGTTCTTCAATACTTTTCTCATTACTTGTCATACCCGGATATCTACACTACCGGTCAAAAGTGTGCGTCCTCTTACGACAATCGGATTCAAAACAGGCTTGTCTTAGAAAGTGACTACCTGTGAGCAAAATTAAGTTAAAAAGATGTTTAAAAAACGTGTAGAAAGTCTATTGAATTCCTCGTCGATTGAGCCCTGCTTGAAGAAATTTCGAAAAATAGGGGCCGAGATAGCATGTGAGAAAGAGTGACCTATTTTCCGTTTTTGACCAATTTTCTATTCCCAACTTCCACCTTATGCCTGCTTCAGGGAAGTGAATGGAAGAAATGGAAATTTTTCTAAATTAAAGTCTGGAATCTCCTCTTTAAAATGACACAAAGAAACTTTAGAAATGTTTACTGGTTCTCGAATTATCAATAAAAATGTGGAAGCGTGCCCAAGACGAAAATCGGTCGGTCAAGCGGCAGTCGAGCAGTCTTGTTAACGCGTCTCTCATTTTCCACGCGTCTCTTATTTCCCACGCGTCTCTTATTTCCCACGCGTTAGTTGGACTGCCGCTTGACCGACCGATTTTCGTCTTGGGCACGCTTCCACATTAGTTTTGATAATTCGAGAACCAATGAACATTTTTACAGTTTCTTGAGCTCATTCTAAAGAGGAGACTCCAGACTATAATTGACCAACATTTCACTTTTTTCCATTCACTTGCCTGAAGCATTCAGAGAGTGTAAATTGAGAATAGAAAATTGGTAAAAAACGGAAAATAGATCGGTCTTCCTCACATGCTAGCTCGGCTCCTATCACTGAAAATTGCTTCAAGCAGGGGTCAATCGACGCAGAATCGAATAGGCTTTCAAATCATTTCTTAAAAATCTTTCTAACTTAATTTTCCGTCCATTTAGTCGCTTTCTAAGACAAGCCTCTTTTTATTCCAATTTTCGTAAGTGGACGCACAATTTTGACCGTTAGTGTATCTTCATTTATTCAGTATTAAAATTTTTATTTTTATTTGTCATATTCCAAGTTTGGTGATGATTTTCTTTTTTGTTATGATGGCAATAACGTTCGCTGAATTGAAGAGATCCTTAAGTTTATCTGGCAACTTCCTGCGTTCCGCACTCGCTTCTCACATTCAGCGTAAACACCATTCCGCTGACTCGAACTGTGGACTTTGAAACTTTATAACTTTGTACTTGGAGTTTCCTTCCCAATCGTATTTACGTTTAGCTGTACATACACATGCATCTCTAGTTTCTACTTTACTGTATCACTGAGAAATAGGGGAGATCGCGTTAAATTGCATTGTACAATGTTGGCGTTTTCAATCCGGAATCATGCTGGGGTTTACTAAACCCGATTACAGCCCGATTAGAATATTGGGGAAGTTTTCCCCATCAGGGCCCTAATTAAATTTTTCCGAATTGACCTGACCAGTCAGACTCGGTTCAGACAAAATTTTCTTATCCTTACTAGCGCCCCACCAAGGCCTTACTGGAATCCCAGGAAAGTTTTCCTCGTCGAAGACCCAATTGTATTTTTTTCCAATCAAAAATTCTTTTTCTATATTTTTCAATAGGCTTGATTAATAAAGATTCTATGTGAAAAATTTTACAAGATTAAAATTCTGGTCATTGAATATTAATGGTAAGAGAAAATTAAAAATTGGCCAGGGAAAAGATAGGGAATTGTAGAAATGAAGTTTGCGGCAATCCTGATATAATATTCTTGTCAGTAATTTATTTGCCTTGTAATTACATTTCCTTTTTTTTGAGTTGCTTCCTCCTGGAAGATTATACTTTTAGTTAAAAATTGTAATATTTATGTGTAGTTTCAACAATTTTGTTAAAAATTCATCCTTTTTTGTTGAAAATTCCTCTTTTGGTATAAATTTAATCTTTTTTGGTTAAAAATGCAACTGTTTGATTAAAAATTAACCTTCTTTGCTTGTGAATGCAACTATTTTGTTGACAAGTCGTTTTTTTTATGAAAAGTAATTTTTTTAACTGAAAATTTAACTATTCCAGTTGAAGATTCATTACTTAAGTTGAAAATTCATCCTTATGGTTGAAAATTTAACTATTTTTTGCTAAAAATGATTTTTGTTTATTTCAAATAATTGTTTAACTGAAAATGTAACTGTATTGTTTAAAAAATCGTCTCGTTTGCTTTAAAGTTCAACTACTTGGTTGTGAATGCAACTTCTTGGTTAAAAATTAATTTTTTGTTATTAAATATTCAACTATTTGGCTGAAGCTTCATCTTTCTTTATTGGAAATTAACTTTTTTATTGAAAATTTGTCTTTTCGGGTTTAAAAATCAACTGTTCTCTAAAACGTTCGACTTTTTAGCTTAAAAACTTAACTATTTCGTTGAAAATATAATTATTTAGTTGAAAATTCGAGTATTTTGTTAAAAACCTTATTTGGCCTAAATTCAACTTTTTGTTTTAAAATTTGATATTTAGTTGAAAATTCCTCTTTGTAGGTGGAAAATTCCAAAATTGATAAAAATTCAATTATTTTGTTGAAAATTCAACTGTTATAAAATCGGTAATTTTATGGATTCGCTAGACCTTCAATTTTCAGTGAAACATTACATTAAAGCAGACATGCAAGTTAATGGAAAAATGCTACATCTTTGACGTCCATGCAATTCTCGACTCGTTCCACCTGAGGGAGTTTACGTATTAACTTTACGAGCCAACTTTTTGGTTTTCCAAAAAGTTCCCATCGATCTTGATCTTTTACGAGAAAGCTTTGAAAGCCGTTAACCTTTTCTCGTTTTGCAGTTACCGGAACTTAATTTCAAAATTCCAATTCCAGAGACGTTAAATCAGTGACTTTTCACAGAATTCGAAATTTATTTTATCCCTGTAAAAATGCATCTAAGGAACATTTCAAAAGAATATTGTTTATCAGCATGTAGAAAATATTTTGATGTTTTCAAATATTTGTTAAAAATGATAAAGGTGTTATTTTAGTATCAACAATTGCATTATATTTACAAACTCTACGCTTCGAGGTCGAGATCTATTGATCTTATTCTTAGTAGCATCCACTCAAATCTCAATCGAGGTCAATATTACTTCCACAAATACATATTCTTGACTTTTAGATATGAAACTTTAATTTTTTCTCTTTTTATATATCAATGAAAATCAACTTTAAAACCATTCAAAATATGCATTATTCAAAATTATTGAAGAGTAAAATTATTACCAGAGAAAATGATTTTTCATTCTAAATTTAAATGAACAGATTAATTATGATGCGCAAGCCTACATCTCTAAAAATGTGGTACATCCTTAAAAATGCCACACATTCCTTAAATGTGGCACATCCTTAAAAATGTTATGCTTCACTTTTAGATATGAAACTTTAATTTATTCCTTATTTATATATCAATTAACATTTCTACCTTTTAAATCAACTTTATACCCCTTTAAAATATACATTATTCAAAATTATTCAGGAGTAAAATTATTTCCAGAGAAAATGATTTCCTGCGTTGAATATTTTTCATTCCAAATTTAAATAAACAGATTAATTATGATGCGCAAGCCAAACAAAATAAAATCAACACCAACGACCAGTTTTCTCTATTTAATTTAACAATTTCATTTGTTTTTGCGTATGTGAGCTCATGAAAATTTGTGGAAATTCATGCGAAATATCAGAGAGTCAATTTCATTACAGTTTAACCACTCACTGTCGATTTCCGGTTTCATGCATGGAAAATATGGAAACATGTAAATGAAGCGCCACTGAAAAACGAATGAGAGAATTAAATTAATTGCATGCTTCTCCTCACATAATTCTTCTCTAATTATTAAAGCTTGTGCAACAAGTTTAAAACATAAAATTTGCACGTTCAGCTGATGTCGAGAAATTTCTCTCATAAAAGTCGGTTATGTGATAAAAAAATTCCTCGTTTTTTACGAGGGTTGATTGACGTTTACATACAATAAAATGTCTCTGTGGTTCTTGGAGCTTTTGAATAATGTCAAGTCTGCGAGCGCTTTGGAAAAATGCGTTCGGTTCGTAAAAACGTTTTCCTGGAAACCTTACCAGCCGTTTCGATGCTTGCATAATATATCACGTGTTGGAGGCTGTGGATCGCTCTATCGCGAGGTATTTGCACAATGACTTTGCAGATTTATATTCTACGAAGTCTGGAAACTTCGAACAACCTGAAACCATAGTTTTGAAAAATTTAGTACATTTCTAAAAAAGTAGATCATCCCTAGAAGTGTGTTATATCCCTCAAATACCGTATATCTCTTTAAATATGGTACGTCCCTAAAAATATGGTACATCCATAAAAATGCAACACATTCCTCAAATTCAAAAACATTCTTAACAATGTGGTATATCCCTAAAAATTTGGCACATTCTTCAATTTTGGTTCTAAAGATATGATATGTGAAGATATGTGATACATACCTAAATATGTGGTACTTCCTTAAAAATGTGTTACATCTCTATAAATGTGGTATACCCCTACAAGTTATGGTACATGCTTAAACATTTAATACATCAAGTAAAATGTGGTACATCTCTAACAATGAAGTACATTCCTAGAAGTTTGGAGCATCCTTCAAATTTGGTACATTCCTACACGTGTAGTATTTCTCTAAAAATATGGTACATCCCTTAAAATGTGATACATCCTTAAAAATGTAGCAGATTCCTCAAATGTGGCACATCCTCAAAAATGTGGTACATTCTTAAAGATGTGACTCATTCCTCAAATGTGGCGCATCTCTAATAATGTGGCATCCCTGTAAATGAAACAAATTCCTAAAAATGTGATACACCCTTAAAATTGAGTTAAATCCCTAAAAATATAGCATATTCTTCATATGTGACACATCCCTAAAAATGTACACTGTTAAAAAAATATGATCGAAATTTAATATACATGTGAGTAAAGTCATTTGCACATACCGTACATTAATTTTAATATACCATTATGTTGTAAAATTAATATACATGTATATTAAAGTCGGTAAAACAGAGTGCGTGAAAACAACAAGTCCTTTGATGTCTTCAGATCTTGTCAAATATTAAAAAATAAAGTAATAACCTTACATTGGTCGACTAAATTCTTACTTACAATTAAAGTGCAACATACGGGTGGAATTATTTCTAAAATTCGCTGCGAATGTTAGAATTTTAACGTGAGTACAGGTGCTTGGAGGTTAGGTTTCTTAATTATTTGTTTAATTGAACTTTTCTCTTAAAAATCAGTGTAGTTTACAATGATCCAGGAAAAAAATATTATTTTTGATTATTTATAATTGAAAATTGCTGCCAAAATTGTTTTTAATTTGTGTAAAGTGCAAATATCTGACTTTTCTGATAAATGATCAATATGCGGTATATGAAATTTAATAACATAGTCTCTTAATGGCGATTTCGTATATCAAGGTTTTAGATTTAATATACAAATGTATATTAAATGTATATTAAAATTACAAACATTTTTAACAGTGTAGTACATCCCAGAAAGTGTGACACATCCCTATAAATTTCTTTGTGTTTAATTGAAGACGATCTAAAACTTATTTTCGGGAAATGAAATTTTTTAACTGATCTTTAAACGTAGTTTTAAGTGGCACTTGACAGGCTTTCGAGAACGAGAGGTACAGTTTTCCCGCGGTTTCTCTACGGTGATTCGAGCAGCCTCATCGGATGAAGAAGCTGACAGAATCTCCGGTACGTAAGCTTCTTCGGGAACCTTGCCGTTACCACTTTATGCATTCCACTCGTGTAACTGCCATAAACTCGTTACGAGCAATTTCACCGAGTTTGAATTTAAGAGGTGCCTTTCTTGGGCCCCGGCATGGCGCCTAGACACCCTTGAACGAGATTTCTCGATCTATAATAATACGTTCTTGATCTTTCTAAAGACTGAACAATGTCGGACTTTTGGCGATAATCGATTAATTCATAATCTATTCAGAAGTTCTATATAGCTTTTATTATTTTACTGCCTTCTCTTTCAAACTTTGTACTTGAGTTTCCACTTCTCAAAAGCTAATCAATTGGCGAATTGTCCAATTTTCTTGTCTTCGGAGTTTTGTTTTCCGGAAATGAAATTTTTGACGGGATTTGCTGTTTCTTAAAATAACCAAAATATTGTGTTTCCTTTTGGTTGTCCCAACCATACATTTTTCTCAGTGCATGTTTCTTTTCTATAGAAGCAGTGATAAATACGAGGTTTGTTTATGTTTGCTTTTAATAATAATTAGTAAACAATCCTATTATTTTTAATAATAGCTATTGTGATCATGAACTAATATTACAGTAGTATAATTCTACCAACATCTGATTATACTATACCTATTACCCTATCATAACTGTATCGCGTTCAACATGTTATTTAATCTGCCGGAAGAAATCGATCCTAACCACTGGAAATTAATAACATACTTGCTAATCTGTATGAGCCTCACTGGTGCAGAAATTTCTACTGAATTTCCAGAAACATCTATTTTCAGTTAATTTTTCGTAAACTTAAGGTAAATTACACAGACACACAAAAAAAAGTTTGTATGCGGTGAACTAGAACTAGACCACCATACCCATATGTTTTTGGGCTCGCTGAATCCGAATTTGGTGTCAGATTTACTCTATCACGTCAGGTTTTTGAAAAAATTAGCCTTTTTGGTAATTTTTTAAAATGCAAGGTTTAATCTTTAATTTGAACGATACTAGAAGTTTCTAGAACGTCATATAGGTATGGTGGTCTAGTTCACCGCCCATGAGACTTTTATTTTTTTTTGTGCCCGTGTTATTTCTTAAGGTAAAATCTTTTACTCGATCTTTCGGTATTTCGTTCTATCTGAAAAAAACGAGTATCGATAATCGATGCATACTTACTTCCGCGAAAATGTTCAGATATTGGAATACCCTCGTTGTAAATGCCACGTCTGGGTTTTCTCCTCTTTTTTTATTTTCATCATTTCTTTTTCTTTGCTCTCGACTAGTGCGTCTCTTTTTGTCCGCCTCCGCAATTCGTATTTCTTTCCCATACACTATCGAGCAATCGTTTCCAAGCTTGGCGAGACAGCTTTATTTACCTCGAATAAAGGGGATGTCCTGAGCAAGGACCTGTGAAATCGTGCTGCTGACAGTATGGAAAGGCAGGGCATATGTTAAGGGTGAAATAATGTAGACCTGTCTCCTTGGATCACCCAAAACCATTTTTTAAACGAGTTTTCTGCTTTTCGTAAACAATTTTATCCCATTTTTGGTAAGAATGTCGAGCCGAGTTGGATTCGAATTTAGGGTTGTCCGATTCCCTCAGGCTTACAAGCTTTCGGGTTGATCCGAAGTTCTTTTGTATGAACCCCAAAAAAACCTATTTCTGAAAATCATATCAGTAATAACTAAAATCTTCCACAATTTAATAAATATTAATATTCCATATTTAGGGTGGCCACTGACCGAGAAAACCAGGAATTAGCTTGGAATTTTGAGCACCAGAAAAAAGCCGGGCATTGTTTTTTCAAACGAGGATTTTTCCAATTTTTTCACTTTTGCAATTACATATTCAACTTAGTAATTATATAGGTAAAAAAATTCTATATTTAATGACTAATAATTAGCATGTCTTCAAATATAAAATTGATCTATTTCCGGTTATTTCGGAGACATAAAAGTATAATTTTACCAAATAGAGGCCAGATTGAAGTATGAATTCCTATTGGAAATCCAAAATCTATATTTTAAATCCTGTGTTACAAAAAGGTGAATATCTTCTAAATTACGACCGACAGAATTCTCAATGCGGTTTATTAAATCGGACTTCATACTCTTTCTTCTATTCTCCTTTTTTTCCTTTCTTTAAAAAATCCTCATTATTACCCTGTTTTCAAAATATTCCACATTGTCTCGTTTTTTTCGCTTGAATGAGAACTAAATTAATAGAACCTAATAAGAAATTCCACCTATTTTTGGTTGAAAGTAAATTCTTTTTCATTCACAGGTCTACTATTATATTTTTGGGTAAAAATTCATCACTTTTGTTTAACATTTCTACCATTTGGTTGATAATTTAATTATTTTATTAAAAATTCAACTATTTGTTAAAATATTATATTTTTTTGGTTGAAAATACATCTTTTTTGGCAGAAAATTTATCTTTTTAGTTGAAATTCGGTTTCGACGAATTTTATTTCTTCAAGATCAACTCGCTTAAAACCTAAAAGTAAAAATGATAGAAAAACTAGAAAAATTCAAAAATGAAGATTGAAAGCTCAACTATAAAATAAGCCTGAGAACATAAAAATATCCCCAGCGGTTCTCGAGTTATTGTCCCAAATGTCAATACTTGTCCGGGATTAAATTCCTCGAATGACAGGTTATGGGCCCATCCCGCGACTCGACATTTTCACATTTCTCATAATAACTCGTGAATTCCTGCAGATTCTTTCATGTTTTTAGGCTCATTTTGAAACTGAGATGCCAATCTTCTTTTTATAATCTTTCTAGACTATTTTGTTGAAAATGCAATATATTTCGACTTGAAGCCTTTGGAACATGGTGCTTACATTGTTATTTAGAACAATTTATTTGCCTATCATTTCACTATGTTCTTTAAAAATCACCCTATATTCCCTGTTTTGAAAGCATTTTAGACTGTAACATCCGAAATCACTTTTACGCTTAAAAGTCAACCAGGAAAAACATAATTTTTTTGACCGGGAAATGGCCCGGAATTTTTTTTAAAGTTTGAGTGGCCACCCTTATATTTAATATTATTGAATAAAGATAATGCAGGATTATTGAATGCAGTATTATTATTATCCTTCAGCTTTGATCCGCATTAAAGCTCGGGCTGGGTTTTCCTATCCAATCATAAATTTATGCCCATGTATTTGGCAGTAACCAATTCCGGTTTTTTGTTTTTCCTGTGGTTTAAATCGCGGTTAGTCGAATAGCAACGATAACTCGGCATTATTTCGCAGAGAAAATTGGCACGTCGCCAACCAAATTTCCAGAGATTGGTAGTTTAATAATACCGCCATTTTCTGTGACTTGTATGTAAGTGGGCTAACAATAACTTTACTGTGAATGTGCATACGGAATTATGTGCGAAAATCATAATGCTAACACAACGATGATCCTCTGGCGCCTTACCAGATCGACATACCGGAACTGCGAATTCCATTAAACGGTCAGAGCTTTTGAGCAGAGAATAAATCGTGAATTAGTATTCTAATTCGTAGAAGTATTACAATTTATGTTTTAAATAAAATGTAAAAAGTTACTTTAGTAGATGATTAAGGTTGGTTCTAACGCAAGATCCCTATTACCGACATGTCACCGACATCGAGACCATTCCACAGCTCAAGTGGTTCGTGTCCCTGCTAAGTTTCTAGAATATTTTTGAAGGGTACCGATGACTTCATAAAATGATATTGCGGAATTGTGAGTAACGAATTTTGCGTAAACAACTTACTCACAGCCTTATAGATAATACATTTAATTACAAAATTTGTTTCCTTACTTATTTAATGCGCAATATTTTATGGAAATCGTTACCCTTCGAGAATATTCTAGAAACTTAGCACGGACAAGAACCACTTGAGCTGTGGAATGGTCTCGATGTCGGTAACAAGTCGGTAACAGGAATTTTTGCGTTGGAACCGGCCTTACTCATCTACTTTGTAGTTTCAGTATAAATGATTTAAGGTTTGTTAATAATTTTTTGAGATATTAAATAAAAGGCTGACCTGTGTGTCAGCAAAATGTCATTTGTCGGGGAGGAAATTTATGTTATATTCCCAACGCGTGCCGAGACTCATTTTGCACCCACCATCAGAAAATCTATATTTTCCCTTGCGCTCGCTTCCTCGCCCCATCAGTCCCTTTTCACCCCAGCACCCTTTCACCCCGGTCTTCTTATTGCAGTAATGCTCCTGTATTCTACAAGCCTCCGTCCTCACAAATCAAGCGTACCACAAATCATTCGTAACTCGCCTGCTCTTAAATTCTTCCGTTCATATTCTTGCAAATGTTTACTCTTGAGGGTGAAGCTCTCATTTTTCTTATGGAAAAATAATGGTATATTTACGGGGTGGCTACTGGGCCGAGAAACCGGGAAATGACAACGAATGTATTTTTTTACAGGGAATTTCACCAATTTTTGGAAGAAAAATCTATCCAATCGCTTTAAATATTACAAATTTTGTGTCACACGATATAATGCAAGTTAGAATAAGTTCGATTTCAACTTTTTTTTAATGTTAAGTTCAATTTTGACTTTTTCAATTATGAAATCGTTCAGTTTACACACCGAGAAAAATGTTTGTTCCAATAAAAAAATAGTTTAATATCATTTTAATTTTAATAAATAAAAAATATTTACCTTATTGATTCAAACAAATAATTTGTTTAATACGATTTGATTGATTTAAATAAAGGATTTGCTTGAATTAAATCTATTTTAGTTTATATAAATTTTTTTTTTGATCAAGCAAAAAATTTTAAATATTCAAATAAAGAATTTAATTGAATCAAAAATTTTTTTCAACCCATACTAATGAAAAAATTTGTTTTAATCAAACATTTTCCTCAGTGCAGTGGGTAATTCTGAAATCTTTTACGTTACAAATTTTTTTCTTGGGTCTTCATTTTTAAGCGCACATTTTCAATTTAAATAATTTTAAAACGCAGGTTTGAAAACTTAAATAATTAAAAATTAAAAGCGTTTGAATTCGTTAATTTTAGATGAAACACGTTTTAGGTTGATCAACTGTAGATATAAATTAATTAATGATTTTTAAAAACTGAACTGTACTTTGGCTTTTTTTAAATGGAACAATAATTGGTTTTACAAGACGATTCTGAATCTGTTCAAAATTTAATAATTTATAGATTCAAAACCCTTATTAGTGAAACAAATGTAAGCGTCCGATCAAAACTTAATAAACTCTTTTCAATTTCTAAATAATTTAAAATTAATAGATACATAATTAAACGCTTTTTATTCGATTTCAAATCCTATTCTAATATTCTTTACTTAACAAAAGAATAATTTTTCAATATTTAGCAATATTTTACTGTTCATTAAAAATAAGAAATTATAAATCATATATCCAAAAATAAACAATTTTAAATATTCAGAAATATTATAAATAAATGTTATATTAAAATAATTCAACTTGAAAGGATTTATGTATAAAAAAACATCTAAATTTCACAATTCTAATTAAAAAAAACTGAAGGATAACTTTTTATTTTTAATATATTTATTGAGTTGGAAGGAAGGAAATTTTGGTTTTCAATTTTATCTGAATTGGAAGAGGGAATTTTTTTATTTTGAACATTTTTATAAGATTGAAAGGGACAAAGTTTTTGTTATATATATATATATATATATATATATATATCTTTTTTTCAATATTTTTTTCTGAACTGGAAGAAAGTAATTTTTCAGATTTTTATCGAGTTGAAAGGGAGGAAATTTTCGTTTTTAAGTTTTTCTAAACTGGAAGAGGCATTTCTTTTGTTTTGAACATTTTGATTGAGTTCGAGGGGAGGAAATTTTAGTCACTAATTGTTTTTCTGAATTGGAAGAGGCCAATTTTTCCTTTATAAATTTTTAGTGATTCGGTGGGGGGGGGGGGCAAATTTATTATTTTTACCATCCAGATGAAAAGAGCAAACTTTTTATTTTTACATTTTTTAATATGTTTAAACCAGAAATCTTTGAACTGTTCATTCTATAAAAGTTTAACATTTTTAATTTTTCAGATTACTGACATTTAATTCAAAATTGTCAAATTTATCAAATTCATCAAAATCACTACAAAATATGACTACAAATACGTCACTCTTGTCCTTCGATCTCTGTGATTGGCCCTTAATTCCTGCTTCAATACCAATTAGCGTGGAATGCAACGCTCTGTTCCCAATTCAAACGCGTTAATTACAATCCAGGCGCATTTCCCACTCAGTGATTTCAATTTGCTTCGATGTCAGTGCGTGTGGGTGGCGATTTTACATAATTGTATTTCAAAATTAAGTGAACAGTTTCAGATATTAAGACACTAAAAAAAAACTTTAATAAATTTACTGAAACAAAATTGAACCACATTTGGGGAAAGAGTAAGGGAAAGAAGAGAAGTTCTTTAACCTTTGGCTTGACTCTTGACCTTTGAACTTCAACCTTTCACCCCTGACCTTTGACAAATGATCTTTGACCTATGATCTTTCACCTCTGACGTGATCTCATCCTTGACCTTGACATATCATCTCTGACATATGATTTTTCACTTTTGACCCCTGACCTATGATCAGGTTTCAGGTAAATCGTGCTTTGAAAATTTATCTATTTGGTAGAAAATTAACTGTTGAAAAAATCATATTTTTGGGTTGAAGATTCATCTGTTTTGTAGAAGAATTGATCACGTAAACAAATATAACTTTTTCATTTTTTGTTGAAAATCGATATTTTTAATTGAAAATTGATCTAACTTTTAACTACTTTGCTTAAGGTTCAACTACGTTGTTTAAATTTTCTTTTTTTTCACCACCTTGGTTAAAAACCGAACTATTTTGTTGAAAAACTGTTTTTTTGTTTGTTAAAAATTAATTTGTTAATCTGAAAACTTAACTATTCCATTTTTGGTTGGAAAAGTATCCTTTATAAGTTGAAAATTCACCTTCTTGGTAGAAAATTCATTTATTTGGTTGATAATTCGTCCTTTTGGGTAGAAAATTTATCTTGTTTGCTAAAAATTCAACTTTATGGTTGAGGATTCAACTAATTTGATATAAATTCGTTTTTTTTTTGTTAAATTAAACTGGTTGAAAATTCTTTTTTTTTAAGTAATTTTATAAACTGAAAATTAAACTTAAAATAAAGCTTCTTCAATTATTTTCTTGAAAATTCAACTATTTTGTGAGTCATCCGTTTTCGACCATTTGGTGGAAAATGCATATTTGTAGGTTGAAAATTCAACTATTTTGATAAATTCGTCTTTTTACTTGAAATTCGTCTTTTGGCTTGGAAGTTTAACTACTTTGTAAAAGTTGAACTATTTTGTTGAAAAATTCCCTCTTTCGCTTGACAGTTCAACTATTTTAGTGTTAATGTTAATGTTTGGTTAAAAATTGATGAGTTGTTGAAAAATCATCTCCAATGGTTTAAAATTTATTTTGTTTGGTAGATTAATATTTTTGTTTGAAAATTTAACTATTTTGTTGAAAAGGCCATTTATTTCGACTTGAAGTCTTGAGCGTTTCATATTGAATTCATTATAGTACCTATAAATAAATTTTATTTAAAAGAATGTATTCCCCATATTATGGCTTAATGGTATAATATGCCTGTTTAGGTATATAATCTAATTTTTTATATAAAAAGATTTTTGTATTTTATTTCAAATTATAACGAAAACATTTCCAATCAAGGAATATCGTATAAAAAAGGTATCCTTGACTTGTATCTCAAAGTTCAAGAGGATCTCGTCAACTGAAAACCCAAAGGATCTTCTTCCTCGCTATCAGGCGGAAAATTTAGCCAATATCACGTGTCATATTGAGCAAAGGCAAAAGCGAGTCTATAAGTATTGGAATCAAAGCTTGGATCGATTTAACCGGATTTAAAACGAAAGCGCTACTCTCTCTTTCTCTCTGCTTGTTTCTCTTTTATCAGTGCTTTCGTACCTGTTCCGTAAAGACGGATTGGATTGCTTTGATCCAATCTCTACAAACAAACGAAATCCACTTTATAAAAGAGCTTTTACTTAAATTATATTTCATTTCTAATAAAAATATGTTGTTTGCATCGAAAAAAGGAGGGTCAACTAATTCATGTTAGGAATGTTTTTAGAAGATTTTGTAACAATTAAGGTTTGGTTTTTAATGTCATTTTTTTGTTTGAATTGATTTGCTTTGAAGTTTTCATATTTTAGTAAAATTCTTTATATTTTTATTTTTCCATGCTTACGAGATGATTTATCTTTCTAGGGTGGCAACAAAATTTCATTTTCAAAATTCCCTGATTTACCCCTGATCAATTATTCATTTTTGCTGACCATTAATATTCAAAGATCAGCATTTTAATCTTGTAATATTTTAACATAGAATCTTTTATAAACGTAATAAAACCATTTCATATTGAAATTAAAAAAATGTCAAAATTTATTTATTTCTACCAAATAATGACTTTTCTACCAGAAAAGATGAATTTTCAAACAAAAGGATTAATTTTCAGCAAAACAGTTAAATTTTCGACCACAGAAGATCAACTTTTAACGAAGCAGTTAAGTTTTCAACAAAATAGTTGAATTTTGAACCAAATTGTTGGATTTTCAACCAAATGGTCCAATTTTCAAACAAAAAGATAAATATTTAACTAAAAACAGTTTTGTTTTCAACAAGTAATTTAATTTTTCACTTTAAAACACGAATTATAAAGAAAATAAATTACTTTTCTACCAAAAAGTTGAATTATCAAATTATAAAGGATAAATTTCCAACAAAAAATGGAATAGTTAAATTTTCAGATAAAAAAATTAATTTTTAACTAACAAAAAAACGATTTTTTAACAAAGTAGTTCAACTTTCAACCAAAAAGGTGTAAAAAAATAAATTTCCAACAATGTAGTTCAACTTTCAACCAAGAAGATTAAAGTTCTAACAAAAAAGACGAATTGTCAAACAAATAGTTGAATTTTCAACTAGAAAGGATAAATTTTCAATGAAAAATGTCAATTTTCAACAAAAAATAAAATAGTTAAATTTTTTTACATTTTCAATTTTTCTACAAAAAAGTTGAATTTGCAACTCGAAAATATGATTTTTAACAGTTATTTTTCTATCAGATAGTTACATTTCAAAGAAGTAGTTTTATTTTAATTCAAATAGTTGAATTTTCTACGAAAATAGTTAAATTTTCATAAGGAGCATTTTCGGGAATAGAAAAAATAAACGCATTCTCAAAACAAAACAGTCAAATTTTCCACCAAAATAATTCAACTTTGGATTTTTCCACCAATGTACGAATAAAGTGTTTTATTGCAATTTGTTTTATAATATAAAAAGAGCATGATCCCCCCCCCCCCCTCCCCGGATAATCAAAATAGTTCAATTTATGAAAATCGCAACATCACCCAAAGTTAAGTTTTCAACAAAATAGTTGAATTTTGAACCAAATTGTTGAATTTTCAACTAAATGGTCGAATTTTTAAACAAAAAGATAAAGATTTAACTAAAAACACTTTTATTTTCAACAAGTAATTTAATTTTCTACTCAAAAACACGAATTATAAAGAAAATAAATGATTTTTTTACCAAAAAGTTGAATTATCAACTTATAAAGGATAAATTTCCAACCAAAAATGGAATAGTTAAATTTTCAGATAAGAAAATTAATTTTAACTAACAAAAAAACGATTTTTTAACAAAATAGTTCAACTTTCAACCAAGAAGATTAAAGTTCTAACAAAAAAGACGATTTTTCAAACAAATAGTTGAATTTTCAACTAGGAAAGATAAATTTTCAATTAAAAATGTCCATTTTCAACAAAAAATGAAATAATTATCTATATTTTTTTACATTTTCAGTTTTTCTACAAAAAATTTGAATTTGCAACTCGAAAATATGATTTTTTAACAGTTAACTTTCTATCAGATAGTTACATTTCAAAGAAGTAGTTTTATTTTAATTCAAATACATAGTTGAATTTTCATAAGGAGCATTTTTGGGAACAGAAAAAATAAACGCATTCTCAAAACAAAACAGTCAAATTTTCTACCAAAATAATTTAACTTTTGAATTTTCCACCAATGTACGAATAAAGTGTTTTATTGCAATTTGGTTTATAATATAAAAAGAGCATTATTTCCCCCCCGGCCCCCCCCCTCACCCCGGATAATCAAAATAGTTCAATTTATGAAAATCGCAGCATCACCTAAAGTTAGTTTTTCAACAAAATAGTTGAATTTTGTAAAAAATTGTTAAATTTTCAACCAAATGGTCGAATTTTCAAACAAAAAGATTAAGATTGAACTAAAAACACTTTTATTTTCAACAAATAATTTAATTTTCTACTCAAAAACATGAATTATAAAGAAAACAAATTATTTTTATACCAAAAAGTTGAATTATCAACTTATAAAGGATAAATTTAAGATCTGAGGTTTCTTTTATCTTCAAAATTAATATTACCTAAATACTCATCTTGAAAAGCTGCCTTAATTATTTCGCTTTGATCCGGGCTTTGTCTTCGAAGATCCTGCCATTTGGTAATTGCACTTGGACTTCCGCCTTGTGATACTTTTTTGATTGAAAGTGGATTTAATTGTGCGTGAACGGGAAAATAATGGCAAAATAATTGCGCGAGAATTGATCGGATTACTGGGAGATTTAAATTTTATTTTTAAGAATTTTTAGTTCATTTGTTTTGGGATAATATCAAAAAATTAATTAATACCCTGGTCAACAAAATAAAAATCATTGCTTCGAATATTAATGGCCAGGCATCCTACGATTCCATTTTAGATATCGGATGCGCATCCCGTGTGGAAATGCAAATGGGGGGCTGGTCGGGTACCCGACCAGTTGGCCCCACTTTAAGTCGGGGGCTAGTCGGGACAACTGGTCGGGTACCCGACCAGTTCGTCACGGTGAATTAGTCGGGGGCTGGTCGGATGACCCGACTTATCCCAGTCGGGGTCTAGTCGGGTACTACCCACGTGAGAACACACCACTGGCGCAGTACCACTATTGCTATCCTCTAAAGATATAACAAAAAAGGTATTTAAAAAATAAATAATAATTGACTGCGAGTATTCTGTCTATGAATGTTAATTGCCCTGCTTAGAATGAATACATATATTACATTTTTAAACATTATATTACAAATAAAATTTCTAACGATACGGGGTTTCGAACCTACATCTACACCTGAATCTGTCGCCTAGCAGTCGGCAGTCTTAACCATTGCGCTAAACCTACGAGTTGAAACTCAATGAAAAAGCCATCTTCATAAGGTACAGCTCAAAAAAGTAATAACAACAATTTTTTAAATCTTTTTTCTAAATAATCTTTTTATTATTATACGACATCATAATATAGACGTAAAATAAATAATCTGTTAACAGGAATATGAATAAAATAATTTTTAAATAAATAATTTAAATCGATTACAATTTTTCTTCGTGTAATATTTTGTTTTTTCGCGTTTTAGACTATTTTAAAACTTTTGATATAAAGACATAAAATGTCATTTTTAATGAGCATTTAAAATTTGTATCCACGGAACTTAGAAATTTTATCGCGTATTGCGACAATTTTTTTAATACACAAATTTTTTTAAACTTTCCTATAATGTTTTGCTTTTTAGGCTTTTTAGACTATTTTACGACGACTAAGAATTAAATCAAATGTAATTTTTTCTGAAGATTTACAATTTATCTTAAAGATGGAACTTAGATTTTTTTTCCTTAAAAAAAAAACATTAAAAAAATTGTTTTCGCGATATTTGTATTTATAGTTTTTCGAAATTTTAGAACACAGGAACAGTCTTAAACTCTCGTTGAATTGATATTAAAAATGTTACATTAAAAGAAGAATAGCCCGATCAGAGCCCGACTAGAACCCGCCTAGGAATTTTGACATAAAAATAGCCTACACAGAGGATTAAGATTTTTTGAAATAGCTCGACTAGTCCCCGACCAGCCCCCGACTAGAAATGTACACCAAAAAGAACCCCACTAGCCCCCGACTAGTGCCCGACTTTTAATAGGGCCAAGTGGGGCTATTTCTACACGGGATACGGAGAGAAAAAAAATGTATGCATTATTTGGTATTCCAAGGATTTGCTCTCCGTATAGCGAGTAAAGGGAAAATAAATTACCCAGCCCTTCGACGGCCGGTCGTCTATCTTCGACCTTTGGGAAAATTACGACATCTATAAAGAATATTTTCTTGGGTGGGTGACAAATTTCAAAAATATGCCGTATATCTTGACCGGTTATTTTGACAACCCGGACGGAGAATATAGTTATCTCTTATCAGTGTCATTTTCCGAATTCCGCTGACCATTTGTAAGGATATAGAAGGTGATATAAACTTCGAGGAAACTTACTTGACTAAAAAAGAGCTCCTTCTTACTCACAGTCAATAAAAAATTCGAACTTTTTGAGCTGAAATTTTTGTTATTTGAAGTAATCAAAACTGTACTGCAAATTAAAAGCACTTAAATTGGAACTCTTAAATTTAAAATTTGTATGATAGAAATCTTTCTGAAGGCCTAATACCAGTATTTAGTTATAGTCAGTTTCTGTTGTAGAATCGTTGATAAGTAGATAATCTACTATATCAAAATTAATTTTTATTATGCGAAATTAAATTAAAACGCGAGAAATTAAGTTCTAAAAAATTCACTGCGAACCGGATTTGAACCAGCAACCAACTCATTACATGTGAGGTGCTCTACCAATTGAGCTATCGCAGTTCACCAGTGAAAATTTCAGAACTTTTATTTCCTTAATTTCGATCGAAATTATTATTTTAGAGATGTTATTAGTTTAAGGCCAGTTATTAATTCAATATTTGAAACTAAGTTTTGACAAAGTTTCGGTTAGACTGGTTTAATATGATAGAAATCTTTTTGGAGACCTAATACCAGTATTTTGATGTTAGCTTCAACACAGGTCTCTGTTATAGAATCGTTCATAAGTAGATAATCTACTATATCAAAATTAATTTTTATTATGCGAAATTAAATTAAAACGCGAGAAATTAAGTTCTAAAAAATTCACTGCGAACTGGATTTGAACCAGAAACCAACTCATTACATGTGAGGTGCTCTACCAATTGAGCTATCGCAGTTCACCAGTGAAAATTTCAGAACTTGTATTTCTTGAACATTGAAAATGACAGCGTCTATTTATATTTTTTAACCAGAAACCTTTGAAGTGTTCAATTATAAAAATTTTAATTCAATATTTGAAACTAAGTTTTAACAAAGTTTCGGTTTGACTGGTTTAATATGATAGAAATCTTTTCATATTAAACCAGTCAAACCGAAACTTTGTTAAAAACTTAGTTTCAAATATTGAATTAATAACTGGCCTTAAAATAATAACATCTCTAAAATAATAATTTCGATCGAAATCAAGGAAATAAAAGTTATGAAATTTTCATTGGTGAACTGCGATAGCTCAATTGGTAGAGCACCTCACATGTAATGAGTTGGTTGCTGGTTCAAATCCGGTTCGCAGTGAATTTTTTAGAACTTAATTTCTCGCGTTTTAATTTAATTTCGCATAATAAAAATTAATTTTGATATAGTAGATTATCTACTTATCAACGATTCTCTAACAGAGAACTCTGTTGAATCTAACATAAAAAATACTGGCGTTAGGCCTTCAGAAAGATTTCTATCATAATAAACCAGTCAAACCGAAACTTTGTTAAAAACTTAGTTTCAAATATTGAATTAAAATTTTTATAATTGAACACTTCAAAGGTTTCTGGTTAAAAAATATAAATAGACGCTGTCATTTCAATGTTCTCAATTGAAGAATCAATCAATAAAGTAAATGTTCAAAATTATATCATTAAGAAATTTTAAGTTAGAACTATAGGACTATAAAATTTCCGAAACAGGAAAATTTCTGAATAATAAAATTCCCGAATCTAAACAATTAAAAATTGTTTTAATAATAAATAAACAATAAAATAACGAATATCTTCTTCAAATAAAAGTATTTAATTTGATTTATTTTATTATTTAACAATTTCTTAATTGTTTATTTTCGGGAATTTGATCATTTGTGAATTGCCCTATGGTCGGCAATTTTAGTGTTGGATATTTTATTATGTAGCCAATTTTATTTCAGAAATTTTCTATTATGGGGAATTTCCCAATTCGGTAATATCAGAAACTGTCGAGAAATGTATTATTGGGGAATTTTTAATTTTCGGTCACATCTAATTCCGCGATAATAATAATAATAAATTATATATATATATATATATATATATATATATATATATAATAAATAATTTTTGAGTCCTGAAAATTCATTTATATTTGTAGAAATTTTAACTTTTTTGGTTAAAACTTAATCTCTTTTGGTTGAGGATTCAATTGCTTGGTTGAAAGTTGAACAACTTCGTAAAAAATTATTTTTTTTTTTTTTAAGATTCCTCATTTTAGTTGGAAATTCATCTCTTTGGTTGAAAATTTAACTATTTTGTTGAAAATTCTTTTTTTTTTGTTTTTGGTTGAATATAAACTTTCTTAACTGAAAATTTAACTGTTCCATTTTTGGTTGAAAATTAATTTGTTAACTTTGGGAATTCAGCTATTTTGTTGAAAATTTGTCCTTTTGTTAGGATTCAACTGTTTTTTATTTTAAATTAAATTTTTTTGGTTGATTTTTTGATTCAAGTACTTAGTTAAAAGTTGAATTATTTCTTAAAAATCCATTCTCTTGGTTAAAGATTATAATAAAGATTATATTAGTTTTCTTGTTAAAAATAAAAATTTTTTAACTGGAAATTTAACTATTCCGTTTTTTGTAAAAAATTTATCTCGTTTACCCCAAAAATAATTTTTTAAGGTTGAGGATTCAACTATTTTGATGAATATTCGTCCTTTTGGTAGGATTGAAATGTTCTTTATATAAAAATAGAAGCTTTTTTTGTTGAAAATTCTACTAATTAGTTGAAATTTGAACTACTTTATTAAAAATCCATTATTTTGGTTGAAGATTCATCACTTTATTTGAAAATTGATCTCATTGGTAGAAAATTCGTCTCTTTTGGTTCAAAACTGATTTTTTTATTTTAAAATTTAACTATTTGGTTGGAAATTCATTTATTTAATTGAAAAATCGTATTTTTATTGGTTGGAAGTTAATTTTTTCAACTACAAATTTAACTATTCCATTTTCGGTTAAAAGTTGATTTTTTTGAGTTGAAAATTCACGTGTTTGGTTGAAAATTCCTCTTTTTGATTTGAAAACTCATCTGGTTTGGTAGAAATTTATTTTTTTTGTTATAATGCAACTTTTTGGTTACAAATTTATCTTTTTACATTCTCATTCTAATGAGAAGGTATTGGTTTTATGTAAAATTTGACATAGTCGGTTTTCATCAAATCTCCACGTTTTGAGACCCCCTGAGCCAGAAAAAACGGTTTTTACCAAGGTATCTGTCTGTCTGTCTGTCTGTAGCCACGATAACTTTCGAAAAAATGATCAGATTTGATTGAGCTTTGGCACACTTTTTTATGGCCGAAAAATAGAGAACGAGTTCGTTAACCAGCTATTTTGGATGAAAATTCAAAAAGTGAGCACATTTTGAAAATTTTTGAGACCACTTTTTTTGAAGATTTCAAAATTCTATGTATGGTTATTAGTAGTACGCAAAATGAAGAACAAAATATTCTAATGACTTTTCGTGATAAAACAGAAATTACTGGAGTTATAGCATTTTCAAAATTCCAAAAAACAAACGAAAATGTACATTTTAAGCCGAAAAACGCACGATATGAAAAAAAGTCAAGAGGAGAAAAACGCTGCTTTTTGAACGCCCTATAATATTTTCATAACAACTTTTGGAATTTTTTGAAAAATAAAAAATTCAAATTTTGATCGCACAAAAAAATAATCAAAAATTCCATTTTGCTGTGAAACTATGCAAGATACGAGAAAAGATCATTCCACCAAAATTGTGCACCCAAAAAAGATCTACAAATTTCTTATCATTCACTTTTTGATATGACGCGTAGTTTTTGTTTTATTCGTAAAAAACAGCATTGAAAATAGAAAAATAAAATGCACAGAACCGAGCGTGGAACGCAAGGTTCAAATGATTTTCAAATCAAATATCGAGCGCGAAGCGCGAGTGTCTGGATGAGAATGTGTTCCTTAAGGTCGATAGAACCTTGAGTAAATGAAGTTCCTTTTCAGTCTAAAATAAAAAACAAATTTAACAATCACTTAATATGTAGAGGTTTTGATAATTTTATAATATTTGCAAACAAACTTTTTCTTTTCATCGAAGTCGAACACGAAGTTGAAAAATCTAGAGCAACCGAGCGTAAAGCGCGATGTAGATACGCCCGAGCGCGTAGCGCGAGGTGAATACATAATCGAGCGCGAAGCGCGAGATAAATATATGATCGAGCGCGAAGCGCGAGATCCAACAGTTGCGCGCCCTAGGCGCGCTCAAACTTGCGAGCGAAGCGAGCTGCGCGCGAAGCGCGCGATGAGAATGTGCCCGCGAAGCGGGCAGATTTTTTTGCTTGGGATTCAACTATTTTGTTGAAAATTCGTCTTTTTTGGTAGAATTATACTGTTTTAAATTGAAAATTAATTTTTTTTTTTAGTTGAAATATCAACTGTTTTATTTTTCATTGAGAATTCATATTTTCTCGTTGAAACTCAACTATTTGGTTGAATGTTAAAATACTTTGTTAAACATTTATTTTTCTGGTTGAAAATTTATCTCTAGTGGAAAATTTAACTATCTTAATTATTTGAACTCTTCAATTTTTAACGCTAAAGTTAGTAAATTATTTAATTTTGAACAGATTCAGAACCATCTTGTAAAATCAATTATTGTTCAATTTTTAATACTGGAAATACATTTCAATTTTTTAAGTCAATTAATTTATATTTACAGTTGATCAACTAAACAAGTTTTTCATCAACAATTTTTCATTTCAGACGCTTTTAATTTTTAATTTGTTGAGTCTCCTTGTAAGTCAGGCCTGTCCAGCTTACCCCTTTCGGGGTAAGCGTGACTCATTCGGCGAGGAAGGGAATTGTAGGGGGGGGGGGGGAATAGAGTTTTAGATTAATTTATAATTGCCGTCTTGTTTATTTAAATAATACGTTCGTTCCGCAACTCTGCTCTGACCCAGGTCGCTAATCAATCTCTCTAGCAATCATCCCAGGCGAAAAGCTTCACAAAGTCATCATAAATTTCAAAATTAAAAACACATCAAGTTTGAAAATAATTTGTAAATTGGTTTAAGTAGATGTGATTTCAGAAGTAAATCAGGACAAAAAAGTTTGGAGAAAAGCAGAAAACTGTGAAAAGGTTTGGTAAGACACTTTGCAAGATTAGAGAATAATTCCTCCTCCTCGGAAGTGGATGAATCGCAAAGTTCAAGGAGTAGAAAACTTTGTTTCCATCTTTACAGAGGCAACCTTTCTCTCACTCTTTCCTTTCCTCTTTCCACAGTGGACGAAAGATAACTTTATAGCTCGCTTTATAGCGTAACTAACAAAGTGGAAGGAAAGTCCGGGAATCGCTATCTGATTTCGTTACCCATGAAAGATAACAATGACTTTGATTTTATCTCTCTTATCTAACCAAAATATCTAAATCTATAATTACCTGAGTTTGAGTCTGTATTGGGTATAGGGAAACGAACATTTAATTAGCAGTTTGCAATTTGCCTTATTCACTACAGATCGCGATCTCACATCTTATCTTTATTCTTATCAGAAGCACAGAAAGTAGTAATTGTGAGGTACAATATTTTGATGATAAAAGAATCCTAAACTAAGGTGAGAATTTATCAGATTCAAGGAAAGGTTTTATGATTTCCCTGGAATAATTTATATCAGGACATGATTCCAGAAGATCAAAGATCGAAAAATAAATAAACAGAATTGAAAAATGCTCATGTCAGAACAAAGAAATTACTACTTGGAATATGGTTTCATTAAAAATTATTTCTTAAAATCTTGTTTGAAAATTTTTAAGCCAAGAGAGTTGCATTTTTTCTCCCTTGACCGAAAAATCTTTCTTGGTTGAAAATTGATATTTTTTGGGTAAAAGTGCTACTGTTTGGTTGAAACTTAATCTGTTGTGGTGGGGGATTGAAGATTTTTGTTGAAAATTAACTTTTTGTTGAAAATTCCTTTTATTTGTTTGAAAATTCAACTATTTTGCAGAAAATTTGGCTTTTTGGCTTAAAAATTTAACAATTTTGTTAACATTTCTATTCGCTCTTGACTGGAAAATCTTTCTTGATTCAAAATATGAAAAATCTTTGATCTAGTTGAAAATTCGTCCATTTGGTTAAATTCAACTTTTTTTAAATTTAAAATGAAAATCTTTGTGGTTGATTCTGAAACAATCTATTTAGATTATTATATTTTCCAAATAGCAAAATAGACAATCCAAAAAATGTATACATTTCTGAAATTTCTAGTACATATTTAAAACATTCTTCATACCGAAAAGTTTAAATAAAAATATTTCTTTCAATAAATTGAGGTAAAAATTGTTTGGCCCTTGAATTTTTTTCAGGAAATATCAACTATTAGATTTTTATTTCAGAATATATATTTTTTTTGTTAAAAGTTCAACTAGGTACTTCACTCAAAAAAATGTCTGGTTAAATCAACCAGAATTCTGGTTAAATATGCCCTTACTATTTTTTCTGGTTAGACTAACCAGAATTATGGTTGAATTAACCAGAATTCCGGTTAAATTAACCAGACATTCTGGTTAATTCAACCATAATTCTGGTTAAATATGCCCTTACTATTTTTTCTGGTTACACTAACCAGAATTATGGTTGAATTAATCAGAATCCCGTTTAAATTAACCAGACATTCTGGTTAATTCAACCATAATTCTGGTTATTCCAACCAGAAAAAATAGTAAGGACATATTTAACCAGAATTCTTGTTGATTTAACCAGACATTTTTTTGAGTGTTGGTTAAAAGTTCAAGTAGTTTTTTAAAAATTAATTTTTTGGTTGAACATTCATTATTTTAGTTGCAAATTTATCTCTTTGGTTTAAAATTTCTTTTCCTTTCTGGTTGATAATTAATTTTTTTAACTGAAAATGTAACTTTCCATTTTTGGTTGAAAATTTAACTAGTTTGGTAGAAAATTCAACTATTTTTTTGAAAACTCATCTTTTTGCTTAAAAATTCAACAGTTTGGTAGAAAATTAAACTATTCGGTTGAAAATTCAACTGTTTTGTAGAAAATTCGTATTTTAAGGTTGAAAATTCAACAATTTGGTTGACATTTTTTTCTTTCTCTATTGAAAAATCAATTTTGCTCGAAAGTTTAATTAGTTTGTCAAAGATTCATATTTTTGGTTTAAGATTCATCATTTTAGTTCAAAATTTATCTCTTTGGTTTAAAATTCGTTCTTCTTTTTGGTTAAAAATTAATTTTTTAAGCGAAAAATGTAACTATTCCAGTTTTGGTTAAAAAATTAGGTTTTTTTTGGTTGAAAATTTAACTATTTGGTTGCAAATTTATGTATTAGGTAAAAATTCATCTTTTTGTTTAAGAATTTTATTATTTGAAGGAAAATTTATTTATTTCATTTAAAATTGAACAATTTTGGTAACAAATCATCTTTTTTAGTCAAAAAGTCAACTGTTTTAAAAAAAATTTAACTTTCTTTTTAATTCGACTTTTTGAGTTGAAAAGATCACTTTTTTGGTAGAAAATTCAACTATTTGGTTGAAAATTAGTTTTTTTAGCTTGAAAATTCAAAAATTTGATTGAAAATTTTTTTTCATGATTGAAAAATTTTTCTTGGTTGAAAATTCAATTCTTTTGTTGAAAATTCGTCTTTTTGATTGAAAATTAAACTTTTTTTATTAAAAATGCGTTTTTTTTTTGGTTGTAAAAATTAATCTTTTGAACTGGAAATTGAATATTTTCATTTTTGGTTTCAACTATTCATCTTTTTTGGTAGAAAGCTGAACTACTTAGCTAAAAATTAATTTTGTTGTTGTTGAAGATTTATTTATTTGGTAGAAAATTCAACTGTTTTGTAGAAAATTCGTCTTTTTGGCTTAACAATTCAATAATTTGGTTAAAATTTCTTTTCTTCCTTGCCAGAAAATTTGATTTGGTTGAAAAATCAACTATTAATTAAATTAATTGATTTATTTTTTGGGTTTATTTTGCCAACGGAATCGTTACAGATTTCTGCCCTGTCCACGATGCCCTTCAAATCTACAAAATTAGTAAATAAAGAATGAATCGAAAATTCATTAAAAAAAATATAATGAAGGAAACAAGGAAAATTGGGTCAAAATTCTCGTTTATAAATAGAGGACGGACTGTTATTTATTAAATTAAATTCTCCTTGGCTCTTCAGAATTTTTCAGTCTAAAAATGTACAGTATCGTTAATATTAATTAATATCAAATGTGTTGATTCCATAACAGGAGGATAATTAAAAAAGAAAAGATAAACTGGGAATCTAATGTGATAATGGAAAATTAATTAGTGGAAATGGAAAACCTTTCTGCCTTTCTCTCATTAACTTTATCGATTTCCAGATAATTATTTTTCCCTTTTACCTTTTACATTCTTTGCTAAAGTTATTTTCTTTGCATATAAATCTTGCAACACTTCGCCAAATATGTTTCTCGTTTTACTCATCTTTTTTATCGTTTGAGACCTCGAAAAGAGACGAATAGTCTCTTCTGAGAAGGAATTTTTAACTTGTATTTTAGGGAGGGACAAATAGTATTCAACATATGTGAATTTACAAGACTTCGACGTTGATGAGTTTGAAAAAGCTTTAATGTTTTTTTCGCGAAGAAGCACGTGGTACGAAGAAAAGAATTCAGTTGTGGTCGCTAACCACCCGCCGCGAATGACTTGTATTTTTAGACCTTCTATTGAACGTTATACTCACTATCCCATAAATAACTCGTGACGCCTACAACTAAAGGTCCTATCTCTGAATCAAGCAAATTAAATAATTTTCAGTTCTCTGACACTTTTCTAATTTAGACAATTAGCATTTCAATAAGAACATTTTTTGGTCAATTTTTTCCTTGGATTAGAGTTTCAGAGTCTTTAACCCTTGACCTCTGACCCTTGACGCTTTTCACCGAAATGCAAAAGAAGAGAGAGAGAAATCTAGAAAGATTATAAAAGGAAGATTGGCATCTCAGCTTTAAATTGAGCCTAAGAACATACAAATATCTTTAGGCTTTAGGGGATCTCAAGTTATTAAGAGAAATGTGAAAATGTCGAGTCGCGGGATGGGCCCATAACCTGTCATTCGAAGATTTTAATCCCAAAGTCTTGAGATTTGTGATAATAACCCGAGAACCGCTCTGGATATTTTAATTTTCTTAAGGTCATTTTAAAGTTCATCTTTCAATCTTCATTTTTGAATTTTTCTAGATTTTTCCACTTTCTTCTTTTAGGTTTAAAGCCAGTTGATTTTAAAGAAATAAAATTCGTCGAAACTGAATTTCAACCGAAAAGATGGATTTTCGATCAAAAAAGATGCATTTTCTGCCAATAGAGATGAAGTTTGAATAAAATAGTTTAGTTTTCCAGGTAAAAAATCGAATGTATTCGAAAACATTTGATTTTCAGTCTCGAAGAGATAAATTTTCAACAAAAAAGTCATTTTTCAACCAAATAGTTGCACTTTTAAGCAAAAGAGATCAATTTTCAAAGGAATAGTTAAATTTGTAACCAAATATTTGAGTTTCCAACCTACAAAGATAAATTTTAAACCAAATGTTCGAATTTTTAGGCAAAGCAGTTGGGTTTTAGATCAAATAAGATAACTTGTTAAAAAAACAGTTGAATTCTCAATATAATAATTAATTTTACAACCAAGCAATTAAATTTTTAACAAGAAAATATGAATTCCCAACCAAAAGTAAAATAGGAGACTTGTTCATTAAAAAGAATAAACTTTCTACCAAAAATAGTTGAATTTTCTTATTTTGTTCTATAAATTCAGTTCGGATTTAATTGAAAAAACGAGAAAAGGGGGAAACGGGGAAGTTTGTTGACAACAAGGGGAAAAAGAGGAATTCTGTAAAAAAGGAGAAAATAGGGACATCTCAGCTTTAATTTGAGCCTAAGAACATAAAAATATCTTCAGGTGTTATGGAGTTATTCTGAGAAATGTGAAAATGTCGAGTCGCGGGATGGGCCCATAACCTGTTATTCGAGGATTTTAGTCCCAAAGTCTGGACATTTGTGATAATAACCCGAGAACCGCTTGGGATATTTCAATTCTCTCAAGGTCAATTTAAAGTTGAGGTTTCAATCTTCTTTTTTCAATTTTTCTAGATTTTTCCAATTTCTACTTTTAGGTTTTGAGCGAGTTGATCTTGAGGAAATAAAATTTGTCGAAACGGACTTTTGTAAATGCCCTGGATCCTGCGATTATATATCGAAACGGATATCGATGCTCCGAGAGATGGAGGTTTGAGCTCGTAAATTCAGCCGACCGACGATAATTTTCCACTGTTGTCAACCTTGGATAACGGGTAATGCGAATAGCTTCTCTCAAACCGGAATCATGCTTCGACTGTGAATGAAAACGCGCTTGAAAAAAGTTACGCCCAAGTATCAAACAACAGTTCTTTATCCTTGGTTATGCAAGCTTAGAAAGATTCGACGACTTAGATTTATTACGGTGGAAAATATAAATATTGTGGCATATGGAATACAAAATGAATACTGGTAAAAAAGTCGTATTGAAGAAGAAATGGTAAATAATTAATGCTCAAAGATGTTAACTACTGTGAAAACATGATAAACCACTGCGGAATGATGATAACTAATATGCAAAGACGATACATTAAAACGGAAGGACGATAACTAATAAGTAGGAAAGCGGAGTGGCTGTGGGTCAAGGAAAACCTGGAAATCAGTGAAATGTCAGGGAATCTTATTGGTCAACTGAGGACACTAATCTTGTCTCGTCTCGCTTCCCCCTCCCTAACGCCCCCTCTCCTACTTCCCCCACTCCTCCCAGTCCCCTTCTATTCTAGATTCCTCTCCCCAATTCCCCTCCTTTCTTCTTCTCACACCCCCTCCCTTACTACCCCTCACCCCCTTTCCTACTTCCCTCCCCACTCCTCACGACTCCCTCCCTTTCCCTTCCTTCCCCTCACATAACTTCCCCTTCCTGGAAAAAAAGTATGTCGGACGGACGGACACCCGATCGAAACATTTTTATAAAATTAATCTTCTTGATTACAAAAATCATTGTTTGAAAATTATTTTTGTTTTCTTAGGGAATTTTTTGTTTGTACCTAAAAATATAAATATTCCATTTTGGGTTGAAAATTGATCTTTTCTGGTTGAAGATTCAACTATTTGGTTGAAAATTCATGTATTTTGTTGAAAAGTTGCCTATTTTGGTATATAATTAATCTCTTTCTTTAGGTTGAAAACTCATCCTTTTTGGTTAAAAATGCAACTGTTCGGTTGAAAATTAATCTGTTTTGGTTGATTCAAATATTTTGTTGAAAATTCGTCTTCTCTGGTTGAATTCTACGGTTTTTTATTTCAAATTAAATTTTGTTTTGTTTGAAATATCAACCCATACATGATTCGTTGAGAATTATCTTTTTTTTTTGTTTGAAAATCAACTACTTGTTTGAAATTTAAATTATACTTTTTAAAAAGTTCATTTTTTTATTCAAGATTCATCATTTTAGTTGAAAATTGAACTGTTTTGTAGGAAATTTGTCTCTTCAGCTTGAAACATAAACTATTTGGTTGAAAATTCCAATATTTGCTTAAAATTTCATAATTTTTGTTAAAAATTCAACTGCTTGGTTGAGGGATGAACTACTTTGTTAAAAATCCATTTCTTTAAGTTGAAAATGTAATGTTTTTTATCTGAAAATTTAACTATTCCATTAATTATTATTCTCTTCATGCATTTTTTAAAAAATTCGTCTTTTTGTTTAGAAAATTAATCTTTTTTGTTGAAAATACGTGTTTTTTTGTGTGCTAAAAATGACCTTTTTCCATCTAAAAACTTAACTTGTTTATTTTTTGTGGAAAATTGACATTTTAAATTGAAACTTGATATTTTCTAGTTGAAAATTCAACTATTTGGTTGAAAATTCATTTACTTTGTTGAAATCTCGTCCTTTTTGGTAGAACTTTAATTTTCTGGCTTAAAAGTTGAACTACTTTTTTAAAAATTCATTTTTTTACTTACATGATTGAAAATTGAACTATTTTGTTGAAAAATCATTTTTTTTTGTTTGTTAAAAATTAATTTCTTTATCTAAAAGTTTAACTATTTAATTTTTGGTTGGAAAATTATCTTTTTTAAGTTGAAAACCTAACTATTCGATAGAAAATTCATGTTTTTTGTTGAAAATTAATTTTTCAAACTAAAAATGTTATAATTCCATTTTTGTTCAAGAAATATATTTTTTTTCTTGAAAATTGGACTATTTGGTTTAAAATTCATTTTTTTATTGAAATTTCATCTATTTGGTTTAAGCAATTACCTATTTTGTTGAAAATTAGATTTTTTTTCGTTCAATTCAAGTGGTTGAAAATTCGTCTTTTGGTAAAAAATTCATGTTTTATGGTAGAGGAGTCATTTTTTAGTGGAAAATGAACGTTTTCGTTAAAATTTTATATTTTGGGTTGAAAATTAAACTATTTTTTTGTTGAATTTTAATCTTTTTTGTTTGAAAATTCGATCATTTGGTTGAAAATGAATTTTTGTAGGTTGAAAATTCAACTATTTTGATAAAGTTTTATTTTTTGTCGAAAATTCAACTATTTTTTTTTTAAATTCGACCTTTTGGATTATTAAATTAACCTTTCATGCTAGAAAAGTGATCTTTCTTTGTTGAAAATGAACTTTTTTGTTGAAAATTCCACTGTTTTTGAAAAAATTCGTCTTTTCGGCATTTGGTTCAAAATTCATTTTTTATTTGAAGATTTATAATTTCAGTTCAAATTTCATCTCTTTGATTGAAAAATGAACTATTTTGTTGTGAATTTCATATTTTTCTTTTGGTTAAAAATTAATCGGTTGAAAATGTATCTTGTTTAGTTGAAAATTCAACTATTTGGTTGAAAAGTCATGTAATTTGTTGAAAATTCGACTTTTTTTAATAGAAAAAAGAACTCTTTGACTGAAAATTTGGCTTCTGGGTTAAAAGATGAACAATTTTGTTAAAAATGCATATTTTTTTTTATTGAAGATTCACCATTTCAATTGAAAATTCATATTTTTTTGTTGAAGATTCATCATTTCAATGGAAAATTCATCTCTTTTGTTGAAAGATTAACTATTTGGGTGAAAATTCATTTCATATTGAATTCAATATGGTATTTACATTAATTTTATTAAAAAGAATTTATTTCTTCACCATACCCTATTTTCGTGAAAAATAACCCTGTTTCCCTGTTGTGATAGAATGTTGGGCTGCGTCACTTTTCGCGAGGATGGGGGTGGCGGGGGGCGGTAAATATAATACAAAATTGGTAATGTACACGGATGAATTTGTAAACCAGAAAAAGTGCTAAAATGTTTGTTCATTTATATTGGAAATAATTTATTATTGAAACAGAATTATAAAGCATACTTTAAATTGCAGTTGAAACAATATTTATGGGTAGAATAGAAATGAGGAAAAATATTTCGTTCATTTGAACGTTCGGAACTTCAGGTACATACTCGTAGTCTCGGATATGAGAAAAATTCATCGGATATTGATGTATTTCCGTAAATAATCTGCGAACTTTGAGAAAGAATTTACGAACTTGATGTGAAAATTCTAAAACGATTCATTACTTTTTTTTTACGTGAATAATTACAAAAATATCACGAGTGATTGGGAAAAGATTCTCAGGGCACTCACGAGCTTGCCCAACAAATCTGGGAACTGGAAAGTAGGCTCGCCTGTACATGGCTCGCACACACGCTCGCCCAAACGCGCGGTGCGTGTTTTTGCTCGTATGTGTGCTTCCAGCTCGTCGGATAAGTGGCTAGCAGTTTTATAATACCTATTTTGTTTGGCCTTGAAGGGTGCGCGTGTTTACGCACTCCTGGTTTATGTTTAGAAACTGGTGAGTCAGCAGTCTTTGAGGGTTCGAATCCTCTGAGTTGCGAATTTATAAATTAATATAAATTAAATCGCACAAATAAAATGTTTCCTCTTAAAATTTCAGTCTGAAATTTTCAGGAACTGTTCGTAGGAAATTCGAACTGTTTGTAAAAAACTTCGAAATTCATCCATACATTACTCATAGAAATAAGGATGTAATGTTTCATTTTTTTATCTCGTATCCGAGACCTAGCTACAAGTTCGTGACTTTTTCACGGATAAATTTTTTCCGTGTAGTTTATGGACGGCCAGTTAGGAAAGATGCATTTATTGTCATCAGTTGACAAACTATAATATGACAAGTGCCATGAATTTGTGGGAAGATATGTAGGAAGGAAGCTGCGATGCATCTCGTGGCATCTTGTCTTTATTGCCCTCTATCCGGTCTCGAGTGCAGGAGTTAGAACGAGAGGGTCAAAGAGTGAAGGGGTCGATAATACGTTTATGGTCGCATTAAACCTGCCACTGTATCGTCTGCAACAGCCTTCCTACTTTACTTGCAACTTCGCTTCGTCCTCGTCCTCGCCCTCGACTACGCCTCGCCTCCCTCGTTTACACGTGTTGTGCTTACGAACCGTTAATAATCTCAGGTGACCGTGTCGAGTCTTGAAAATAATTCATATCTCCTCACAACCCTGTATAAAATAATTGCCGCACTTTATATACTTTACGGGTTTTTTTAAATAGAAAAGAACTTATCGCTTTTAAGCGTGTTCATAAGTATTTTCTCACTCCCTAGGAAACTTTCCAACTTTTCCTATGAGAAAAATCGAGCCTCTAACTCTTTATTTACCAGGAATAAACTTTTCCTTACTTTCTTTTCTTTAAGAATTTTTAGATAAAACTCTTACAATTAAATAATAGGGTGGCCGCAGGTCAGGTAAAACATGGAAATCAGGGAATAGTCAAAGATTTTGAAAAAAACTGTTGCAAAAGTCAGGGATTTTTTATAAGCGGCTGTTAAGGATAATAAATTTTGAAATTGTTTAATTTTTGTTTGAGATTGCTTTATTCCGTTTATATAAGATTATATGTTAAAAATGTTACAAGTTTAAAATTCTTTATTAATGGTCCGAGGAAATAAAAAATTGTTCAGGAAAAAGTTAGCGAGTTTAAAAAATGAAGTTTGCGGCGATATAATATTCTTGTTAGTAATTTATTTTCCGTGTACTGTTTCTATTTTTTCAGTTGCTTTCTACTGACGATTATATTTTTAGTTGAAAATTATATCATTTAGCTGCAAATTCAACAATTTTGTTGAAAAGTCATTCTTTTTGGTCGAAAATTCAACTGTTTTGTTGAAAATTTCTCTTTTTGGGTTGAAAATTCATTAATTGGTGTTAAAACTTCAACTGAATTCTTTTTTGGTGAAAATTTCAACAATTTTTTTTTTAATTCGCCTTTTGGGTTTAATTCAACTCGTTTAATTCAACTTGGGTTTATTTAACATCAAAATCTTTTTTGGTTTAAATATTTACTATTATATTATTCACTGATAAATCATGTTTTTCTTAAACTCAATTACAGACTTGGTTGTGGGTTTAAAAATTTATCAAAACATTATTTTTTTGTTGAAGATTCATTGTTTTAGTTGAAAATTCGTTATTTTAGTAAAAAAATTTATCTTTTCAGTTAAAAATTTGTTTTTTTCTTTTGTTTAATTTTTTAAACTGAAAATTTAACTATTCCAGATAAAAATTCATCTTCTTGGTTAAAAGTTTAACCACTTTGTTGAAAACATTTTTTTTAGTGAAAATTAATTTTTTGAACTGAAAATGTAACTATTCCGTTTTTGTTTGAAAATTGAGATCTTTTTCCGTTGAAAATTCATTTTTATTTGATTGAATATTAATTTTGTGGTTATTAGAAAAGTTACCTTTGGTAGTTGAAAATGAACTTCCTTATTGCGGATCCAACTGTTTTACAGAAAATTCTTTTTTTTTAACGTATTTTTCTTTCTTGTCTGAAAAATCTTTATTTTTTGAAAATTCATATTTTGGTTGGAAAGCTCAACTTCTGGGTTGAAAGTTGAACTACTTTGTTATTTTTTTATTGAAGATTTATCATTTTGGTTAAAAATTAAACTGTTTTATTGAAATTCGTCTTTTTGGTAGAAAATTAATATTCACGGGTTGAAAATTTAACTGTTATGTTTGGTAGATAATTAATCTTTGGACACAAATTCAACTGTTTTGTTGAAGATTGGTTCATTTGGACAGAAAATTTGTCCTTTTGGATTGAAGATTCCTCTTTGTTGTTGTTGAAGATTCAACTGTCTTTTAAAAAATTCAATTATTTTGTTAAAGTTAAATCTTTTTTGTTTGTAAATTCAACAGTTTGGTTACAAATTTAACTATCTTGTTGAAAATGTAATTATTTTGTTTAAAATTAAACTATTTTGTTAAAAAGTAATCTTTTTTAGTCGAAAATTGAACTCTTTTGTTGAAAATTCGTCCTTTTGGATTCAAAATTCATATTTTGTGGTAGGAAATTCATCTTTTTTGGTTGAAATAAATTTGGAAATTTTGATTAAAAATGATTTTATTCCATTTATAAAAGATTCTTTGTTAAAAATTTTCCAAGATTTAAATTCTGGTCTTTGAATATTAATGGTAAGGGAAAATGGAAAAAGAATCTCATTTTTAATTCTGAAGGTTTCGATTATAATTACAAAGTACAATTTGAGTACTATTTCAGTATTTGCAGAATTTAACATTAGATTCACCTGATTCGATGGCGAAAACCCGTCAACCTATCAAATTCTCTGCGAGATAATTAGTTTCATTGACAAGCTGATCGCTTTTGGAATCGCATAAATGTATGAATCCATTCATGAAATGATGCTTGACTGGTGACTGAATAATTTATCAGCTATCTCTCCTGACCCACATATCGGACTAAAAAACAAAGAATCATATGGAAAATAGAATTTAAACTCTAAACCAAATATTTTATTTGGACATTTATTAAGCTTTGATATATTTAAACCCCAAATTTACTTTCACGCGAGAAAATCGGTACTATGAATTAAATGAATTTCATATTCCGATAACAAAGGCTATCGCGGTATGTGGGGAAACAGCTTCTATTGATAGGTTTTTTTTTATCGAGAGTAAGTACTCTCGTTTACGCGTTCAGTATAAATAGTTCGAGAGTTAAAAGCCAGTAAATAAAACAAATCGAAATTCGAAACTTTGAGTTCACCTCTCAAAAAGTTTACCTCTGAAAAAAAGTTTACCTCTCAAAAAGTCGTGAGATACCAATCATTATTTTAATTTCGTTTTTAATTATTACTAGCATCATCAATAGCGCGATATGCGCGCGTGTATTTTTTCGATTTTGAGGAACAAAATAATTTTGAATACAAAATAAAAATTTCGAATAACTATTTATTTTTTAGGTTTATTTTTTCAATTTGTATTTAGGGTTATATAAATATAATTTTTCTAAGAATCTTGAGAAAATTCAAACACATTTTTGAAAATATCAGATATGTCAAACACAAAATTTCAACAAAAAAGTTCATCTTCGACCAAATAGCTGAATTTTCAAAAAAAAGATAAATTCTCAACGAAAAATTTAATAGTTGATATTACAATCCAAAAATATTCTTATTTAAAATAAAAAACAGATAAATCCGTCTAAAAAATTCAAATTTTCAATAAAATAGGTGAATCATCGACCAAAAAAGATTAGTTTTCAGCCAGTTTTATTTTTAACCAAAAAACGTGACATGTTTTGTAAAAAAGACAAATGTTCTACAAAAAGTTGAACTTGTTAACCCGAAAATATGAATTTTCCACAAAAAGTTAACTTTTAACAAAATAATTGCATTTTCAACCAAATACATCAATTTTCTATCGAAAAAATTAATTTTCTACAAAAAAAAAAATAATTTTTTCATGAAATTGATGTATGTTTAACCAAAAAAATGACTTTTTAACCAAAAATGTAACAGTTGATATTTCAATCTAAAAAATTTGATAATATTAATAATCTGAAAAGATTGACAATTAAACTAAAACATATTTTTAATTTTAAATCAAAAAGATTTGAATTCATCCAAAGAGACGAATTTTCAACAAAGTGGCTGAATTTGAAACCTAAACAGATTTTTCAGTCCAGAATCAAAAAAAAATTAGACAAATTATAATTTGAAGGAAAAAAATAATTTTTAATACAAAATAAAAATGTCGAATGGCTATTTATGTTTTAATTTTCTTTGCTTATTTGCTTTAAGAGTATGTAAATATAATTTTCCTGTTCCTCGAGAAATTTCAAAAAAAAATTTGAAGATTTGAGATATGTCGAAAATGAATTTAGAAAATTTCTAAGAAATTTTCTTGACTTTTATAACATTTTAGGAAAAATTTGAATATTTTAAAAGATACTTAAGAAATTTTGTCTCTTGGAAAAATTTAAAAATATTTTATAAATGTTCGGAAATCTTTCAAAGTTTTAAAATATATTTAATCTCTAAAATGTCTAAAATTTCTAAATATATTTTGAACTGACTCAAATTGTTTTAAAAACTTTTGGATTCATTTTTGACCATTTTGGAAATCTTTTGTAATTTTGTATAATCTTTTTAAATATTTCTTGAAAATTAATTTTTTTAAATAAAGATTCACTTTAAATATTTCAAGGAATCTTGAGAAATTTTTCGAAATCTTCAGAAATCTACATTTTGTTTTAAGTTTTTTGAAATATTTATTATTTTTTTTAAGAAATTCTGCAAAATTGAAAAAATAACCTTCGGTTCTTCCAGATCCTTTTTTTTACTTTATTTTGGAAATCTTTTAGAATTTTTTAAAATCTTGTTTAACATTCAATCAGAATAAATTTCGTAAAATAAAAAATCATTAAAAATGTTCCGAGAAATCTTTTAAAAAAATTTTATTTTCTTGAAACCGTTCAAAATTCTTAAATAAAGCTTCTAAATTTTTTGTTCGAAATCTTCATAAATCTACATTTTGTTTTTAAAATAAAATTATATTTGTATCCTTTCAAAACTTCTAAATATCTCTTGAACTTATTCGAATTTTTTCTAAAATTTTGTACTTTTGCAAAATTAAAAACTTTTGCTTTGAAATTTTCTACACTTTTTTCCGAACTTTTAGGAAATAATTAAAAACATTTTGAAATATTTTCTTTAAATTATTATTTTTTTAATTAAATAAAATTTTTCCTGGAATCTTAAGAAAAAAAGTCATTATCTTATTATTATTATTATTATTATTATACCATTAAGCCATTTCCCTTTCGGGGTAGGCGT
>CAKNYM010049317.1:177989-215440 GCA_932195095.1 Andricus curvator
GGGGGGGGGGGGAGGTGAGGACAGAGAAAGGAAACCGAGAGTCTCAATTGGTTGGTGATTTATGCTGAGAAGGTTACCAGCCTTCAGCAGCGTTGTATTTGATAGGAGTTAATATGTGCCCAAAGCTGAATCCTGGCCTACCTCTAAAACAGGTTGAAATATTAAAATAGTTATAATAATTGAACTGCAATATTATAAGTTTTAGGGAGAATTTAAGATGCATTTAGGAGTCTTTGAAAATTACGCGTCAATGCAATATTATAATTTTTAATCCCTGGCAATTTGCGAAAAGCTTTAACATGTGAGGATTTCTTGAAAATCTTGAAATTCCTTCGAAACCATCAAAAATCAATTGAAAATTCCTACTAATGGAGAGCGGAAAAAATCGTAAAATATTTGAAAATCTTTGAAATTTCCTGAAGCGTTATTATTTTCTTCAAATAGGCTCTTTAGGTTTGAAAAAGAGTTATATATAGACATACATTAATTTTTCTCCTGCTTGAAATATTAAAATAGTTATATTAATTGAACTGCAATATTATAATTTTTATTGGGAGAGTTTAAAAATGCATTTAGGAGTCTTTGAAAAATAAGGCGTGAAGGGAGACGCCATCAGTTTAATTTTCGAGATTTGGAATTTCTTTCAAACCATTAAAATCAATTGGAAATTCCTTCGCATACCTAATTCTTTCAAATTCGATAAAGAGCCATATATAAACATATATGTCAAATTTTCTCCTGCTGGAAATATTGAAATACTTATAACAATTGAACTGAAATATCACAAGTTTAAGTGAAACTTAAAATGCATTTAGGTATCTTTGAAAACAGCGCGTCAAGTGAAACATCATCAGTTTAATTTTTGAGTTTTTAACCGATTTGAAGTATCTTTAGACTTTACCCCCCCCCCCCCATTAACCTTAAATGAGGCACGATAGTCTAAAATTTTTATCAAGAAATTTCATCATTATTTGAAGCTTTGAGCTTTAACCTTCAAAATCCTTAAAAAGCTTTAAAATTTTATTTACAAATCTTTAAAAATCTACATTTTGTTTAAAATTTGTTTCCTACCGTCTTTACATTTCGTAAATTAAGATATTCTAAGTTTTTGTCCATAATTTAATTTTTCTTATCTCTTTGAATGTATTGAAAATTTTAAGAACAGAATTATTTTCCAATATTAAAAAATAATTAAATAAAAAATTTTTTCTTTCATCAATAATGTTTAAAAAAATGCAGAAATAATTGTTATCATCAAATAGAATTACTTATTTGGAAATTTTTATTTACTAAATTCATGGTGCAGAAAATTCCTAATCCTTATTAATAGATAAGTCAATGAGTTATGAATAGAATTCTTTTGTCATTTTTAAAACATTTGGTCAAAACTTTAAGAACAGAATATTGTTGCCTTTATTATTAAAGAATCATTTACAATTTAAATTTTCTCTTTTAGAAGTAAATGTTTAGAATTAAAATTCCCCATTTTGAAATATCGATTAAAAAAATTCCCAAAAATTCCAAAGAAGAAACTGAAAACAGACACGTAAAGTCATATTCACACAGAATTCAGCCAATCAGGTAGTCAACAACAATGAGGGCGAGATTTTCGACAATTTCCTTTCATCTATTTTTTTAGATAGCATTAAATTTAATGTCTAAATTTTTTTCTCTATTTTATTATTTATATCCAAAGTTTTAGAGTCACCCTGGTATTATTATACAGGATTTTACCATTCTCAAAGATTTCACGAGTTCTCTTAAAGTTGAGAACTAATCAGAAGTTTCTCCAGAACTTGGAAGGTCTCTGTGAAAGAGGCAAGAAGCGTTGAAGTTGCTAAGACAATTTAAAGTCATTGAAAGAAACGACTTATCAGAAATCTCGGTTTAAGTTGTTAAGAACTATAATCTTGTTAAAGTTGGCAGGAGATTGCAATTAGTACAGAGGCTTGACCGATCAGGCTATTGAGGTTCATTATCGTCTCATCGTATCTTTTCAGGAAATTCAACTCTTTTTCAGGGTTGCTACAGGCGGCTACAGGTCAGGGAATTTTTGAAAGTCAGGGAAATTGAGGGAATTTAAAAATGGTCGGAAAATCAGAAAGAGTCAGGGAATTTTCGCTAAACTGAAGATGAAGTTAAGACAGTGAACTTCCACTTATTCCAAGGGCCGAGAAACGTAAAGATTCGGATATTCCAAGTCTGCAGGAGCCCCCACCTCTACCGTGAGTCGTAGGATGATTTTGTCAAGCGACGTTCATTGGCTGCCCCTGCCTTGTATCGATGTGCGCGCTGTAATCATTTGCGTCCTTGCAACAAACGAGGGCTTCCCGCTCTTCGGGCCTCTTTTTAATTGGTCAGCCACTGACGCAGGCGAGAACGTACAGGGATAGTGGTGGGAGGTGAAGGGGCTTCGCCACTTGAAATGTCCGACCGGAAGAGACTTGGAATAAGTGAGAGTTTACTGTAAAGTCAGTGTGGCCGTTGGTCAGGGTACACCTGAAAATTAGGCAATTTTATTGGTCAGAGAAAGAGAATTTGAAAAAAATATTCAGACCCTATTTTCAAGATTTGGTCCCTATGGTACCCTATTTTCAGCCCATAATGGAACTTAAAAAAATTTATAATAAGATCAAAGCTTCCAAGAGTCAGGCATTTTTAAAGAATAGCAAAAATCAGGACATTTTTGTAAGAATTAACTGTAAAAAATAATCAGGGCTCCCACACAGTCACTTTTTTTCTAAAATCACTTTTTAAAATGAAAATATCACATTAGATACTTTTCTTTCAATAAATTAACTTATGGGTTAATCACTGTTCAATTCAGGTCTATACCTATTTCTGAATTGTCTTGAATTCTTTTGAAATATTTCAGGGTATTTTGAAAGATTCAGAGAAATTTTTAATAGATTCAATAATTTGAAGGCAATTTAAAGATTTTAGTGTATTTGTGAATCTTCTAAGGCATTTTCAAGAGCTTTTAATTTGAAATATATCAGGAATTTTTTTTATTAATTTCATTAATTTGAAGGGATTTCAAAGCGTTTGAAATATTTTAGGATACAGAATTTTCTAAAATTTTGAAGATATGGAACGATTTTACTGGACTTATTAGGTTTCAAGATATTTTAAAAGATTTCAAGTTAGTTTATCAGGTTTCCGAGGATTTCAATGATTTTAAGGAATTTTATAATATTTTAAGAGATTTCAAAGAATTTAGTCACGAGAAGTGAGGTATATTGTAGGGTTTTGAAGATTTGAAGAGATTTTGAATTCACCCTGAATTCTTATTAATTTATCCTAAATTCTTTGAAATTTTCTTGAATTTTCTTGAATTCTTCTAAATTGACTCAATTCTACTTAACTCAATGGATTTTTTTGAATTTTTAAAAGTTTTTATTTAATCGACCCGGAGGATCAATTGATAAAATGATCAAAGGATTTGAAATATTTTAAAAGTATATTATGTATGCATTTTCAACATTTAAAAAAAATTATAGAAGATATTAAGGGATTTTCAATATTTTAGGTAATTTTAAAAGATTAAAAATAAATTTTTAATGGATTTCAGTAATTTAATGCATTTCAAAGGATTGGAAATATTTAACGATATTGTAAAAGATTCCCAGGCATTTTCAAGAGCTTTAAAAAGTTTCAAAGGATTTCAAAAGATATCAAAGGATTTTAAATATTTTAGGAAATTTTAAAAGATTCCCAGAACTTTTTTTTATTGATTTCAATCGTTTGAAGGGATTTCAAAGAATTTCAAATATTTAAGGTATTTTAAAAGATTTCAAGGAATTTTAAAGAAATTTGAACAGTTTCAAGGTATTTCCGAAGGTTTTAATCATTTTAAGGGATTTAAAAAAATTTGCATGCAGTTTTAAAGAATTTCGGAATATATGGAAGGATTTTACAGTTCCTGTAAGGTTATAGGATATTTTAAAATATTCCAAAGGATTTTATAAGATTTCCGAGGATTTCAATGGTTTTTTGGGGTTTTAAGAGCTCTCAAGGTATTTTAATCGATTTTCCAGACTTTCTGGAAATATCAAATTTCATAAAACTTCACGGGATTTTATGATATTTTAATGAATTTCAAAGAATTTATTCACAAGAAGTAAGGGATTTGGTAGGGTTACAAAGATTTCAAGAGATTTTCAAATATTTTTAGGAATTTATATGGAATTCGACCTGAATTCTTATTAATTTATACTGATTTTTTTAAAATCCTTTTTGAATTCTTCTGAATTCACACAATTTTACTCAATTCAGTAAATTTTACAAAAGTTTTGGTTTTATTCATCTTGAAGTTTTTAAAATGCACCTCAAATTCTTAGGCATTTCATCAAATTCTTTTAAATCCTTTTAATTTTTCTAAACTCATTTCAAACTTATTCAATTCAATGATTTTTTTCATATGTTTTTTTTAATTTACTTGATTGTTTTTTAAATTAATCAATGGAATTTTTTCAATTTTTCAATTTGTTTCCAATTCATTTAACTTTTAACTTGAATTGTTTTGTAGTCGTCAGTCACTTCTTTGGTGAAAAATTAGTCGGGTTTCAAAGATTTGAAGAGATTTGAATTTTTTTTCGAATTCACCTTTAATTTGTTTAAATTCTTTGGAATTCTCTTGAATTTTTTAATTTACTTGAATTCTTCTAAATTCCTCAATTCTATTTAATTCAATTTATTTTTTCGAATTTTTAAAAGTTTTTATTTGATTGGTCCTAAATTATTTTAACCTCACCGTGAATTTTTATGAACTTCATCTAATTCTTCTCTTTTACCATAAATTCTTCTAAATTCATTCCAATTTTACGAAAATCAATGGAATTTTTTTTTTAATACAATTTTTCCGATTCATTTGAATTCTTTGGAATTTATCTTGAATTGTTTAGAAGTATTACGAATTTATTTTGAATTTGTTACATAACATCAAAAAATATTGTTGGCAAATCTGAAATAAGTAAAATGTTAATAATTGTAACTTCAATTACTTGACTTCATATTATAAATAATTTAAGATTAAATATTTCACCTAAGTAATAATTTGATTACAACTTTTTAAGTTTTTGTGATAATAATATATTATATACTGGCTATGAATTAATGATTCTGGATCTTTTACTAATAAATTTCCCATTACAGATCCTCATGTTTTGTGATTATTTCCCATAAAGCTGAAAACAGAGATTTATGCGCGAATAATCTAAAATACACATTTTTCTCAACTTTTTATATTATCGGAAGAGCTATCATTCATGATTCATGATATGCATTATTTTTAACACGTTGCTAGGATATCTTGAAAAACAAATGAGTGCCATTCTATACCCGATACTTTAACCATACTTAAATATAGATAAAGTATACCCCATATACTTTATCTATACTATTTATTCATTTTCGCAGGTAGAAAATTCAAGTATTTTATTATTATTATTATTATTATTATTATTTTGTTGCAAAAATTCAAATATTTGGTTAAAAATTCATTTTTTTTAAATCAAAAATTCAACTGTTTTGTTGAACATTGGTCTATTCAGAACAGAAAATTCGTCCTTTTGGATTCAAAATTCATATTTTTTGGTGAAAATCCAACTGTATTCTAAAAAATTTGATTTTTTGCTTGAAAATGCAACTGTTTTTGGTTAAAGTTTAGTCTTTTTTATTAAAAATTCGACCATTTGGTTGAAGATTCATCTTTGTAGGTTGAAAATTCAAGAATTTCGTTAAAAATTCAACTGTTTTGTTGAAATTTTGAATGTTTTGTTGAAAATTTAACTACTTTGTGGAAAAGTCATCTTTTTTGGTCAAAAATTCAACTGTTTTGTTGAAAATTCGTTCTTTCAGATTGAAAATTCATATTTTTTTGTTGAAATTTGAAAAAAATAAATCAATTAAAAATTTTTAATCCGAATTTATTTTATTTCATTTATAAAAAAAGTTACGTCAAAATTGTTACAAAAATGCTGATCTTTGAAATTTTGAAATTGGGGTTTTGTAGCAACCCTGTTTGTGTAAATGTGACGTATTATAGACCATTAGAGAGAGGAGATATAAACTGTCGTGAATTCCTGTGAAAAGTTAAAGTTCCTCATCCTAAATATTGTATCTCAAAAGTGCTCAGACTTCTTAACTCTAAGTTTCTGAAACAATAAAACAAGTTTGGTTAAATTAATTTAGTTATTCGACCTATTTGAAAAGTTTATAATGCAACTTTAACCCGTTCCAACTGTAAAAGTTATCCCTATTCGCAGTTGTCACTAAGTTTTTTAATTTTCTAAAATTCCAGAGAGGGCAGTTAAATGAAAACGTCTCGTTGCTTAAGCTAATTTCAAATTTGAATAATTTACAAATTAACACATGTAAATTTTAAAAGAAGTCCACTTAATGAATCCTTGTATTTAAAATTCAAATGTTTCAAATTGTAAAAGTTCAATTGATTCTAATTTTAAAATGATTTTAATCCAATTAATTCTTCCAATTCATTTGAAAAAGTAAATGAGCTTTGGAATAAAAGGAAAACGAGTCAAAGTTTAAAATCAATTTTAGTTTTCTTCTATCAAATTCGCGGAAACTGTCGGGAGGTGGTGACGTACCTGAAGTTCTGAACGTTAAAATGAATGAAATATTTCCTCCCAAATCTATTTCATCCAGAAATATTGTTCCAGCTACAATTTAAAATTATTATTATTTCCTTTTAATAATTTATTATTTCTAATATAAATGAATAAACAGTTTAGCACTTTTTCTAGTTTACAAAGAGAGCAGTAAAAAATGTCGTTCCTTTGAACGTTCAGAACTTCAAGTACATCACTACCTCGCGACACTTTGCGTGAATTTGGCCGAAGCAAACTGAATTCCGCTTCGACGAGTACTTGCAAACGCAATGGTTTTCGGGGCCAGGAAATCTACTGCATTATGCAAGAGAAAAGGATATGATTTCTCCGAGAAGCGACATTTAATGTTCCTAAGGAACGACACTGCAGTCTGGAAAATTGCGACCAATGGGAAAAATAAAGTGATGACGATGGGGATATGGGGCGAAAATCTGATTGGCTCTATACCTTCAACCTTCTTTCCTGGTTCAATGAAGAAGCGTTATTCAAAACTCTCAACTTCAATAAAATTTTAAAGCCAGGAAAATCCTTTTCTTCACATCCAATTTAAAATTTTCCAGAATTGAAAATCGGCTTAAGTTAAAGAAAGATTTAACAACAATTTTAAATACTAACATTATTATACGCAGTATAGCGTTTTAGAGACTCTTTCCCCTATTTCCCATTTTTTTAAACTTTTCTCTTTTCTCCTCTTTCCAAGAAACATCCTATATTGAAAATTCAACCGTTTTCGTAAAAAGTCATATTTTTTTAACGAAAATTGAACTTTTTTGTTGAATTTTAGTCTTTTTGGATTGAAAATTTATCGTTTGGTAGAAAAGCCATCTGTTTTGGTTGCAATTTAATTATTTTTAATTGAAAAGTCTACTATTAAATTTTTTGTTCAGAATTCATATCTTTTGGTTGAAAATTCAATTATTTTGTTGGAAATTATATATTTTTTTGGTCAAAAAGTCACCTTTTTTAGTTGAAAAGTAAACTACTTGTTTAAAAGTTGAATTACTTTATGATTTTTTTTTAAAGAAGAAGAAAACATCTGTTTGGTTAAAGATTTAACTATTTTGTTGAGAATTAATTTTTTGGTTCAAAATTCATATTCTCAGGTTGCAAATTTGTCTTTTCAAAATTGTCTTTTTGGTTTGAAAAATCATTTCTTTTGGGTGAAAATGCAACTGCTTGGTTGAAAACGAATCTATTTTGGTTAATGATTCTTAATTCTTTTGTTGAAAATTCAACTATCTTGTTAAAAACTCATATTTTCTGGTCGAAAATTCAACTGTGTTGTTGAAAACTCATAATTTTAGTTGAAAATTTATCTCTGGTACAAATTAATGTATTTTGTTGTAATTTTGTCTTTTTAGGTATAAAGTTAATTTTCTTGGTTAGAAATTCATCTTTTTGGTCGAAAATTCAACTATTTGATTGAAAATCGAACTATTTTTTTTAAATTTAACTATTTAGTAGAAAATTAACTTTTTTGTTGAAAATTCGTCTTTTTGTCTTGAAAATTTGACAATTTGGTTGAAAATACATGTAACTTGTTAAAAATTCGTCCTATTTGGTAGAAAATTAGTCTTCTTAGCGGGAATTAATCTTTTTGGTTGAAATTTAACTATTTGGTTGAAATTTAGTTTTTTTTGTTTGTTGAAATTTATATTTCTTATCTCAAAATGTAATTATTTCACTTTTGGTTGAAAACATATCCTCTAAAAGTTGAAAGCTCAACTATTTGGTTGAATATTAATGCATTTGGTTGAAAATTCATCTTTTTGCGAAGAATATTAATCTTTTTTGGTTAAAAATGCAACTGTTTGATTGGAAAATAATAATCTGTTTAGATTGAGAATTCAACTATTTTGTTTAAAAATTTTATTGGCTGAATTTAGCTGGTTTATATTTCGCTATTTTGTTGGAAATTAATTTTTTGAACTGAAAATTTAACTATACTATTTTTGGTTGAAAACTTGTTTTTTGGCTTGGAAAATTAACTATTTTGTTAAAAATTAAACTGTCTTCTAAAAAATTGGTCTTTTGGCCTGCAAATTTTGCTAACTCGTTCAAAATGCAAATGTTTCTGGTTGAATTTGAATTTTTGTTACAAAATTTAATTATTTTTTTGAAAAGTTAATTATTTTTTTCAAGTTCTCTTTTCTGGCCGAAAATCCAACTGTCATTTGGAAAACTCGTCTTTTTGAATTGAAAATTGATCTTTTATGGTAGAAAACACATTTGTTTGGTTGAAAATTCTTCTTTGTTGGTTGAAAGTTAAGTTTTTTGTTGAAATTTCAACTGTCGTCTAAAAAATTCGTCTTTTTGGCTAAAAATGTAATTATTTGGTTCGAAATTCAACTATTTTGTTGAAAATTCGTCTCTTATGCTTGAAAGTACTCTTTCAGCTCTTTTTGCATAGAATTAATTTTGTCTTGGTTGAAAATTCAACTATTTTGTTGATTATATTAAATATGGTATCTAATACATTTATTATATTTACAAGAATTTAATCTCCTATTTTCGTGAACAATCACCCTATTTCCTGGGTTTGAGAGCATTTTGGTCTATGCGACCTGGTCATTTTTTTGTGCACAAAAGTGTTAAAATAAAACTATCCTATTTGCTATTAACTATACTATACAATTTGAATTATATTGATGAGAAGGTGATATTCCGCATTTCGAGCGTTAATTTGCACGCCTATTAACGTCCATTACCGTACGTGGTTACGGTGAATAATATCTGCACTCAGTAGCAAGACAAACGGCTCGACTGGCAATTACAGGTGCGCTTTTACTTGCGGATGAAAAAAGAGTTGGCGGCCGAGCACGCGCTGAAGAGAGAGAGTGAGAGAGAGAGCGAGACGGAAAAAGAGAGAGAGAGTGATAAAGAGAGATGAGGAAATAAAGAGAGGAGTAAAGAGAAACAAAGAAAAAGGAGAAGACTGAGAAGATGGATAACGAAAGAGACACTTAGTAGTAGTAAAGGGGGCGAAAGGGTGAAAGGATAGAGGGAAAAGGGGAGAGAAACGTGCCAGGAATGTAACTCGAAGCCGCTGAAGGATGCTGCTTATTACGGGGCCGCATTTATGAACCCATTAATAATTCGCTCCTTTCGCGCCATGTTTGTAATTTTCACCGCTGCGGATTAGCCCTTTATCGTTCTACGGTAAATTCAACGGATGGGAGTCAGCAATCTAGTAGGATTACCACGTGCCTAAGTAGAACATGAATTTACTTCGAATAAACAAAAATAAATTTACTAATTGAAAGTGGAATTCTATTAATTCATTGACAAAGAAATGAGACTAAAATATTGGTGAATTCGGGTCAAGTTGGGATCTGGTCAGATCCTGACCAGTTTGCCCCATTTGGGGTGATGGGGGGGGCTAGTCGGGATCTGGTTAGGCGCAAATGTTGCTTGTGGGAATTGCCTTCATTAGGCCTCTATTAAAAGATAGTAAGTTGCTTTAAGGTTGCTGTAAGTGAGTGATAGTAGAGCAGTTCTTTTTTTTTAGCTTTTAAATCATTTTCGCATTAATACTCCCTAAACAGAACTAGCCTAGGAAGTTGATCTACAAACAGCCTGACCCGTGCCTGACCAGAACTCGCCTATGAATTGTAAACATGGAAAAACCTAACCAGCTTCTGACCAGAACCCGCCTATGAATTTGTAGAAACAATAAACCTAACCAGCGCCTGACCAGAGCCCGGCTAGGAATTTATACCTAAAACAGTTGAATTTTCAACCAAATACTTGACTTTTCTGCGAAAATAGTTCAATTTCGAACTTAGGCGAGCCGTAGTCGGAACTGAAAGCATTGATATGAAGAAAAATTGAACAAACTTTGATACCAGAAATTACAGAGAATTTTGGTCATTTTGGAAATTTCGAAAATTTCTATTACTTTTATAAATTACATAAAATTTTGGTAACGGGAAATTCATAATAAGTTATCAGTAATATATGGTATTTTACTACTTCATGGTGGCCCAATCACGACACACAGTCACTTTTAAAAATTAAATGATAAAACTACGGTAAAAAGTCTTTTTAAGGCAGTTGTGAAGATTAGTCATATAAAATGCCACTTGACGGGACGAAGAAAAGTTTCAAACAGCGACTTTTTCATGCCTATGCTGGGAAAATACCCTTTTTCTACCTAAAATTGAACTACTGAACAGCTATGACCCCTGTAATCAGTCCATGACTACTTTAAAAATAAATATACATAGTAAAATCTTTTAAATGAAATTGTTGAAATTGCGATAGTAAGGTCATCACTCCTAAAAAGACTTTATATGGAAGTTTTGATGCGCATCAAAACTGCTGTAAAAAGTCTTTGTAAGGCAGTTGTAAAGATTAACCAGATAAAGTGCCACTTCACGGAACGAAGAATAGTGTCAAAAAGCGACTTTATCGTGCCTATGCCGTAAAAATCCCTTTCTTGGTCTAAAATTGAACTACTGAACCGCTATCATCCCTGCAACCAGCGCCGGACCAAAAAATAGACTGATCGCTACCCGACTACTTCAAAAATAAATACACATAGAAAAACCTTTTAAAATAAATTGTTGAAATTGCGATAGTAAGGTTACTACTACTAATATTTGTGGTAAAAAGTCTTTTTAAGACAGCTGGGGAGATTTGCAATGTAAAGTGCCACTTAACGGAACCTCTACCTAAAATTGAACTACTGTAGTGCTGTTTTCCCTGTAACCAGCGCCTGACAAAGGAACAGCAATAAATGTACTTCTAAAAACTGCCATAAAAAGACTTTATACGGCAGTTTTGATGTGTAGGTCGAACTGCGCATCAAAACTGTGATTTTTCAAGTCTTTTTAAGGCAATCGTGAAGATGAGATAAACCTAAAATTGAATTACTGAACCGCTGTGATCTCTGAAACCAGCTCCTGCCTAAAAAGTAGTTTAAACAGTGCCCAAGTACTCGAAAAATAAATATACATAGTAAAATCTTTTAAATTAAATTTTTGAAATTGCGATAGTGAGGTCACCACTCCTAAAAACTGCCATAAAAAGACTTTATATGGTAGTTTTGATGCGCAGTTCGAACTGCGCATCAAAAATTCGGTAAAAAGTCTTTTTAAGGCAGCTGTGATGATTAGCGATAATAAAGTGCCACTTTACGGAACGAATAAAGGTGTCAAAAGCGACTGTTTCATTCCTATGACGGGACCATCCCCTTTTACAATTTCTAAAATAAATGTACTGCTAATAACTGCCATAAAAATACTTTATACGGCAGTTTTGATGTGTAGGTCGAACTGCGCATAAAACTGTGATTTTTCAAGTCTTTTTAAGGCAATTGTGAAGATTAGATAATCCTAAAATTGAATTACTAAACCGTTGCGATCCCTGTAACCAGAGCCTTACCAAAAAGTAACGTGACCAGTGGCCGACTACTTCAAAAGTAAATATACATAGTAAAATCTTTTAAATTAAATTGTTGAAATTGCGATAGTGAGATCACCACTCCTAAAAACTGCCCTAAAAAGACTTTATACGGTAGTTTTAATCACAGTTCAATTCGGGCACTGAAACTGTCTTATAAAGGCTTATTAAGTTGTGAAGATTAGCCATGATAAGTGCCATTTTACTATAAAATAGCGTAACCAGAGCCCGACTACTTCAAAAATAAAAAATATACAAACAGGGTGTCTAGTGTCCTGGAAATCCTTGAAACCCTGGGAAAGTCCTTGAATTCGTTTTTACCTGGAAAACCCTGGAAAAGTCCTTGAATTTTGCTCATTGTTCTGGAATTTTTGTTCTTTTAAAGAAAAAATAGTTTTTAAAACTTTTTCTCTGCTGAACGAAAAAAGATTACCTTTTTAACAAGAGACTGTTTATTTTATCACGGTGAAAATCACAAAGCTACACTCGAAATGATATTTGAATATTAATGGTTAGAGTAAATAAAAAATTGGTCGAGCTAAAGTTAGAGAATTTTGAGAATGAAGTTTGGGACTAGTAATTATTTTAGTTAGCAATTTATTTGCCTTGTATTTTTATTTCTTTTCTTACAGTTGTTTCATCCTGACGATTAATTTCAGTGAAGAATTTTATTATTTGGTTGCAAATTCAACAATTTTGATTAAAAAGTCATACTTTTTATTTGAAATATCTACTGTTACATTATTTTTTGAGAATCCATATTTTTTGGTAGAAAATTCATCTTTTTGGTTAAAAATGCCTTTTTTGGTTGAAAAATAATTTTTTAAACTAAAACGTAACTATTTCATTTTTGGCTGAAAATTAATATTTTTTAAAATTGAAAATTCAATTACTTGGGTAAAACTTGAACCACTTTGTTAAAAATTTGTTTGAGGGTTGATCTATTTGATTGAAAATTCAAATATTTTGCTCAAAATTCTTTTTTTCATTTAAAATTTATTTTTTAACCTACAAATATAACTTTCCCATTTTTTTGCTGAAATTTAATCTTTTTAAGTCAAAAATTGGTCTTTTATTGGTAGAAAATTAATCCTGTTGTTGGAAATTTTCTCTCTTTTGATTAAAATTGCAATTTGTTGGTTAAGAATGAACTTTTTTGTTGAAAATTTGTATTTTCGGGTTGAAAATTCTGTCTTTTGGCTTGAATGTTCAACAATTTCTTTGACATTTTTCCTGTCTTGGCTGAAAAATCTTTATTTGTTGAAAATTCGTCTCTTTGATAGAAAATCAATATTTCCGGGTTGAAAATTCAACAATTTGTTGTTTTTTTTTTGTTTTTTAAAAGTTTACCTACTTTATTGAACATTCATTCTTTGGTTGCAGAATTGCAGATTCATTATTTTAGTACGCCACTGAAGTTTGCAACGTTTATAAACGGAAAATGTTTGTTTTTTAATTTTCTATATAATTTTCAAAGTGCGTGTGAGTGTAAAACTTAGTCTGTTTTCAGGGATTATTGGGATGAAACTAATTTTTGTTTTACCTGACACCAGGTGCAAATGATCAGTAAAAAGAATTCCGGAAATTTTATAGTTTCGTTTATAAACGTTGCAAACTTCAGTCACATTCAAAAATTAAATTATTTGTTTGCAAATTGATTTATCTTGTTGAAAATCTGTCTTTTTTGGTAGAAAATTAATTTTCTTTTCTGAAAATTCGTCGTTTTGGTTAAGAATTCATTTTTGTAGGTTAAAAGCTGAACTATTTGGTTACAAATTTAACTATTTTGTTGATTTTTTTTTTAAATTCAACTCTTTGGTTGAAAATTTAACTATGTTGTTGAAAATTAGGTTTTTGTTGTTGTTGAAATACCTACTATTTATTTTTTCGTTGAGAATTCGTCTTTTTGTCGAAAATTCAACTATTTTTGGTTAAAGTTTAATATTTTTTGTTTCAAAATAAGGCTATCTGGTTGGAAATTCATTTTTGTAATTTCAAGTATTTTGTTAAAAAGTCATGAAAATTCAACTGTTTTGTTGAACATTCGTCTATTTCGACAGAAAATTCGTCCTTTTGGATTTAAAATTCACCTTTTTTGTTGAGAATTGAACTGTCTTCTAAAAATTCAATTATTTCATTGGAAATGCAACTGTTTTTAGTTGAAGTTTAATCTTTTATGTTTAAAATTCGATTATATAGTTGAAAATTCATCTTTGTAGGTAGAAAACTCAACAATTTGGTTAAAAAATTAACTTATTTGTTGACAATTTTATTATTTTATTGAAAATAAACCTAAATTAGCTTAAAATTCGATAACTCAGTCAAATTTCAACCAATTCTAGAAAAAAAATCTCATTACACACGGTGCTGAACTCGCTTTGATATTATAAACAGCAAAAAAATATTGAATTTTGAAAGTTTCATTAAATTGTTTTTAAAGCTGAAGAAAAGGGAAACTTTGTGTTTTCTATTTAAATAAAAAAATATATAGTTAGGCTTGGATCTGGACGTAGGTGTAGTCAATAATAAATACCAACTTGGTTGAAACAAAATTTAATGAAACAAAACAATTATACGCTACAATGTTAGACTTCTCGGTAAGGCCATCACTCGAGTACTGACTCTCTGTGCGTTCCTCCCTCATCATCGCCTCTCTTACGTTGGGCCTTGTGCCCCCTGCGATCTATCGTATCGACTATCTATCTAACCTAAAATAATATTTTTGTTCGACCCCCCTTGAAAACGCGCCATTGCATGCACTTGAGGCAGGCGTAATGTGGCCGCTTCCAGCCCAGTGACGTTCGCACATGCGCACTCTGCCACCGGGCCAACATGAAACTTTACGCCCGCTCAATAATACTTTACGCCCGCTACATAAAACTTTACGCCCGCTACACATAATTCTCTTTATCTTCAAAAAAATTGTATTGCTGCACCCCACAGTCTTCCTTGTGCAAAGTACGCTATTTCTTTCTTTCACTTATAATTTAAAATTGTCAAGTACACCAAACATCCTCTGTCTGCTTGACATGCTTGTTTTCAAGAAGGGTAGGACAAAAAGTATTGTGTGTATCAAGGGCGTACGGCTATTTTGCCTCGTGCGACTGCCGACCTCGCTTCGCTCGGGCGGCAAGTTCACACTCGTCAAAATAGCCTTCTTTACGCCCTTGATACACAATATACTATTACAATAAAAATAAAAATTGCCACATTTATATATTTTCTATCGTAGCGTCGTGATATTTCACCTTGATAAAATGAACAATGCCAAAAAAAAAAACGTTTTTTCTTCTATAAAATCAGATTTTAGGGGCGTATGAGAAATTTCGCATATGGCTCTTTTTCAGTTCCACTAGACCTACAATTTCTACTATGTTTCGTGGAAAGTATTTTTTTTACTGTAAAAAAGAACCTGGAAAAATGTATTTTTTTTTTGTCCTGGAAAACCTGGAAAAGTCCTGGAATTTTTGTTTGAAGAAACGCTAGATACCCTGATACACAGTCAAACCTTTTAAATGGAATGGTTGAAGTTGCTTGACAGAAATGATAAATATACCTCGAAATATACTGTATTCAAGAGCTATTAACACTCACAATGTGTTTATAGCAGCATAAAAACAGTAATGAGTTTATCAGTAGTTACAGGATCCATTATATTAATGCTTGACGTGATGTTGGGTTAGCTGTACGAGCTATTTTGAATGCAGAGATCAAGTTGTAATCAGTGTAAACAGTGAAATGGCGTTAGTAGCTGGCGAGAGTAAATGTGAGAAGCAAGGAGAGAGATGGAGAATTGAGAGTCGTTAGTCGAATTGCATAACGCGGACGTGTTTGAAAAATTGATGCCAATATTATGCTCCAAGTACTCGATGAATAATTGAATAGTTGAGCTTTTGACAAATAGGCAAAACCGTATTGTAAATAAATCTTGCATTTCGTAATTAAAATGGAAAATGATGTTGAAAGGTAATTGATGTGGAAATTAGTGCAGCATTTTGTGGGAAAGATTTTAATCGACTATATTTAATATTATTTTGAATTAAACATGTTGTTAATCCAAGTAAATTTAATGTGTTGCAAAATCTGTAATTCTGTTTATCGTATTAGAAATATTCAATTTGGTACAAAATTATAAACTGTTCATCGATATAAACAGTAAATAATTCAGTGGTAAAAAGAATCGTTTTTAAAATCGTTTTTTTTTTAAATTAGAACATAATTATTTGTTGTATTGAACATTTTAATAGAGTGATTGGGAAATTCGATACTTTCATCTAGGGTTGTAAAATTTGATGAAACATTGGCCAAATGACAAGTTACAAATATTAAGGCGGTAAATTTTTAAATATTTAAAAAATACTATTATGCATTAAATTAGAACAATTAATTCATATAATTGTTAAAAATATTAACATTAATGTAATGTAATATAAATTACAGGGCCTTAAATGTTGCTAGGTCCGACACACTTCGTGTAGTCCGCATTTAAAAGTGTTTGTACTAAGAAATTTAAAAATGTGCAGTGAAAATTAACTTTATTTTCTAAGCAAAATTACCAAGTTTTCTAAGCTAATATTTTCAAAGTATTCAAAATTAATGAAAGTTCCTATTTATTTATCGTCTTTCCCCTTTTTCGTCTTCCCTTTACGTGCGAACTAAATTAATAGAACGCTGTAAGAATATCCAAAAAATTTTGGTTGAGGATTTACCTTTTTTGGTTGAAAATTTAATTATTTTGTTGAAAATTCAACAATTCGGTTAAAAAGTCATCATTTGTGGCTGAAAATTCATCTCCTTTGCGGAAAAGATTTTTTGTCATCTTTGAACAAAAACTCGATTTGCTTGAAAATTCGTTCTTTTGGATGGGTTCAACAGTTTCTGATTAAAAAAAAATATATTGTTTGGTTCAAATATCACTTATTAGATTTTTCGCTGAGAATCCTTTATTTGTTCTTGAAAATTTAACTACTAGTTGTTGTTTTTTTTGCTTAAATGCGAATTACATTAATTGAAACCAATAAAAAATTGCAACTATTTTTGGTTGAAAGATAATTTTTTTGGTTTGAAAAGTCCACTATTATATTCTTCATCCGGAATTCATCTTTTTGCTTAAAAATTGTATTATTTATATGAAAATTTCTTTATTTGTATGAAAATTTCATTATTTTCTTGAAAATGTAACTATTTGGTTATAAAGTCATATTTGTTGGTCTAAAAGACAACCGTTATGTTGAACGTTCGTCTTTTTTGTTTAAAAATTCTTTTTTTTTGGTAGAAAAGTCATCTTTTGTGTATAAAAATGAACTTTTTTGTTGAAAATTCAACTGCCTTTTAAAAAAATCGTCTTGTTGGCTTGATAATTCAACTGAGTGGTTGGAAATGCTACTTTTTTTGTTGCAGTTTAATCTTTTTTGTTCAAAATTTCGACCATTTGATTGAAAATTCAACTATTTGGTTAAAAACTCAACTTTTTCGTGGAAAATATTTTTTTTTTGCTTGAAATTGCAACTTTTTGATTCTTAATGCAACGGTTTTGTTAAAAATTCCTCTTTCTTAGTTGAAAATTAACCTTTTTATTAACAATTTATCTTTTCCGGATTAAAAGTCATATTGTTTCCCAAAGATTCGACTTTTTAGCTTAAAAAATCAACTCTTTTGATGAAAATTTATTTCTTTTGGTAAAAAATTAATCTGTTTTGGTTAACAATTGAACTATTTCGCTGAAAATTAATTTTTTTAACTGAAAATTTAACTATTCCATTTTTGATTCAAAATTCGTCTGTTTTGATAGAAAATTTATCTTCTTGGTTGAAAATGAATGTTTGTGTTTAAAATTGAACTATTTGGTTAAAAATTCATTTATTTTATTGAAAATTAATCTATTTTATTGAAAATTCATCTATTTTATTGATAATTTATCTATTTTGTTGTTAATTCATCTATGTTATTGAAAATTAATTTTTTTTAAGAGCTTTATTTTTTTTTTGAAAATTAATAATCTGTTTAGGTTGAGGATTCAACTGTTTTGTTGAAAATTGAACTGTTTTTTTGAAAATTCGTTTTTTTGTTGTTGAAAATTAATGTTTTTAACGGAAATTTTAACTATTCCATTTTCAGTTGAAAATTTATCTTTTTTGTAGAAAATTAAACTATTTTGTTGAGAATTAATTTATTTTGTCTATATATCAGGTAGTTCTTGATTTTTCTCACCTTTCTACTTTCCTCTTTTTCTCACCATCTCGTGTTTCCTGATCTCACATCTTGGCTCTGGACGGCGTCGCAACTTCTCGATATAAATAATTTATCTCGGAATGGTGTGGTAGGATATATTGCATTAAATATGAAATCCAATATAAACTTTTCCGCCTTACTAGGTATATTGGAATGAAATGAAAAAAAAACTTTAATCTTCTCTTAACATCCCTGCAATAAAAATAGCCTTTTAAAAAATTACCTCTTTCCATGAAAACCGGGAATTATTGTGGAATCTTGAGCACCAGGAAAAAACCGGTAAATAGCCGGGAATTTTTTTTAAATCCGGGATGCTTTTCACATTTTGTTTTACTTTTGCAATAAATGTCGTCTCGCTTTTGAATTTTTTGTTTGAATGGTCAGTTTTAAAAACCATCTCCGTTAAAATAGGAGGTCAAAAATGTTTATTGCTTTCAAAATTTATATAATGAATCAATTAGCATTGAGTAATAATTATTATAAACACTTAAAAGTCATTTGGGAAAAATGTAATTTTTGACCGGAAGACCGGGAATTAGCCTGGGATTTTTTTTTAAGTTTGAGTGGCCACCCTAATTTTGGTTTTTGTTTAGAATGAGAAAAAGCGTGGTATCAGTTTCATTTTAATATAATTATTCTCCCCTGGAATTTTCTCCAACTTTTAATCTTTCCTAACTTTTAATAGCGACCCTTTTTTGCAGAATGCAGAGACAAAGCTGGAGAAGTTCGGAGGTGGAGGTAGCGCGTATGCGCCCCATAAGCGCGGCTGGCTAATAGCCCCAAAGCTCATCCCCGACACCCTGCAGCCACACACCTGGTAAGTTTTTTCTCCTTCAAGCAAATTTAGTAGATGTTCTTTTTTCAAATTAATGTTCCTTGAAACTTTCACGCTAAAAATTGGACAAGGGGGTGTTAATTTACGTCTCATATAATAGCAGAATGTTGGATAGGAGGGAAATTGATTTAATTTTGAAATTTTGTATAAGGGGCTGTTCAAAAACTACGTCACACACGTATCTAAATACAGACTTCACACTCTTTCACCTAATTCACTCTTTATCCCTTTTTAAAAAAGAATTCCTCTTTTTTGGGGTTTCGGAAATTATGGAAGTGGAAGTAGGAGAAGTGATGGGAAATGCGAGTGGGGAAGTAAGAGAATAGGGGGAAATAAGATGAGAGGAAGTAGGAGAAGTGAAGGAAATGAGGGGTGGGGCAGTAGAAGAAGTGAGGGGAGAGGAAGTGATGGGTGGTGAACTAGGGGAAGTGGGGGGGGGGATAGGGATGGGGGAGTGAGGGGAAATGTGGGTGGGGAAGTAGGGGAAGGAGAGTGTTAATTGGGTAAGTGAGGAGAGGAAGAAGTAGATAAGGAAGAACTTGGGAGAAGGGAGGGGAAGCGAAGGTTGAAGTGTGAGGAGGGGAAGTAGGAAAATGTTGGGGGAGTATGGGTTGCAAATTATGCGAGGGGGAGGTGTGAACGACTTAATTAACGGCTTAATGGACTACAAAACACTTTTTTATAGGTGCGCTGTGAAAATTTCAACTATTAAATTTTTAATTGAGAATTCACATTTTTTGGTTGAAAATTCAGCTACTTAGTTTAAAGTTGAACTACTTTGTTAAAAATTATTTCATTAGTTGAAGATTTAAATATTTTGTTGAAAATTCCTTCTTTTTTGATTGAAAAGTAATTTTTTTTAACTGAAAATTTAACTATTACATTATTGGTTGAAAATTGATCGTTTTTAGTTGAAAATTTAATAATTTGGTTGAAAATTGATGTGTTTTGATTTTTGTAAATTCATATTTTTTGGTAGAAAATCAATCTGCTTGATTGAAAATGTAACTACTTGGTTGAACAACTTTATTAAAAATTCATTTTATTAGTTGAAGATCCATCTCTTTGGTTAAAAATTTAACAATTTTGTTGAAAATTTGTTTTGTTTTTGCTTGAAAATCAATTTTTTTAATGCTAATTTAACTATTTCATTTTTGGTTGCAAATTGGTCGGTTTTAGGTTAAAATTAAACTATTTGGAACGCAAATGCAACTGATTTATTGAAAATTGAAATATTTGGCTTGAAACTTATTGTTTCACAGAAAATTGAACTATTTTGTTGAAAATTATCGTTTTCATTAAAAATTCATATTTTCGGGTTGTCGTTGGACATTTTTTTCTCTCTTGACTAAAAAATCTTTCCTGGTTGAAAATTCAAGTATTTTGTTAAAATTTCGTCCTTTTTGGTTGATTTAAACTGTCTTTGATTTTAAATTAAACTCTCTTTGGGTAAATACGACTGTTTTTTATTTAAAATTAAAATCTTATTTGGTCAAAATATCAAATATTATATTTTTCGTTAGGAATTAATCTTTTCTGATTAACAATTCAACGAATTGCTTGAACCTTTTTGTTAAAAATTAGTTTTTTTTGTTGAAGATTCATAATTTTAGTTGAAAATTCCACTATTTAGTTGAAAATTTAATTATTTTGTTAAAAATTCAACTATTTTGTTGAAATTTTTCTTTTTTTTTAAAGTTTACTGTTTTGTTCAATATTTGTCTTTTTGGAAAGAATGTTCGTCCTTTAGGATTGAAAATTCAACTGTCTTCTCAAAAATTCGTCTTTTTGACTTGATTTGGGCTGGGTTTAATAAATAATGGTGAGTTGATGGGCGTGTCCGTAAACGAGTGGGGATATGTTGGGCGTGGCGTTGAACTAGTGGGGATGCTAAAGGCGGATGTGGGCGTGGCTTTATGATTAAAAGCAATACTAAAACCGGAAGTTCTTCTGAAATGTCGTCCGTAAAATAATACATTTAGCAACATAAAAAAGTGTAAATGCAATAATCATACCTTTGAAGCCTCAAAAAAGCAAAAACCTAAAAATTGTGAAGTTTCCTTTCAACAATACAATAAGAGTATCACCAAACTTACTGCATTTAAGTAGAAAGAAAGTAGAAGCAGAAAACTTTGGCCTTGTTTCTTAATTGGGACTCCTGCTTCGACTTTCTAGTCGACTCTGAACGACGTTTCAAATTTTCCAGTTTTTTAGCAAACGCGATTCCAGTTTTATAATCTAATTGGGGAATTTTGAAGATTTAAATTACAATCTTTACAATTCTCCTATTGCAATTTAGAACAATATTGCAAGCAGATTATTCGCAATTCTAATGGGACGAATCCAGGAAATCCTCTCATGTGTAAGCAGGTTCTTGTGGAGTTTTAATTTTACCAAGTCTAGAAATTGATACTGAAATTGTAAGAAAATTCCCAAGTTGATATTTGTTTTGGATGGACTGAACAATTTAAAACAAATATTTCACATATTAGAACTGTGTTTTACTTTGCAAAGGGGCCTAATCCATTTAATCTTAAGCGTGGTAATAATTAATGAAGAATTTCCGTTGACCTTTAGAAGTTCACTATCAGCATCGATAACGATGGCGATAGTGCTCTCGGACCTGACCTACATTTCGAAGCGAGAAAAGAAGAGTGAGGAAAGGAGGAAAAAGGGGAAAAAATGGTAAAAAGAGAAGTGAAGATCTAGAGCAGAATATCGCTGCTAAATAAAACATGCATGGAAGTACGAAGCAGCATAGTCGGCGCCATGGGTCGAGTTGAACACTAATTATATTGTCTCACTTCCTGAGCATCTTCTAACGGCGCCCCCGAGACGCCCCTGGTTCTATTCGTTTCGATGAGAAGAAAATTAATGTTCTCGATTTTCCCGGAAATAATATCGTCTTCCGCAAAATGTGTCTTCTCTGGAAACAATTTACTCTTTCAATTTGTAATCAAACGAAATGAAATTCAGAGTTTCAGGGATAACTTAATTTGAAAGACAAATAGAAAGTTAAATAGAGTCAAGAATTTTTCACAATTGTTCTTTGGACCCCAAGACACATGTGATTTCTAATTTTCCCCGACGTCTTCTCATGTTCAGTGAAGTGTCTGCTGCATTCTTCATCTCTCGTAGAGCGATCCTTGTAATGGGACCCATAACCCCGGGAAAAAGGGCGTTTCGCGTGGCGCGAGAAAAAGCGAGGTAAGATCGTTTCTCTCGATAGGCAAGAGATAAGAAAATGCCTCAGCAAACATCTAAAGAGGAAGAGAGAAAAAAGACGAAAAGGAAACACAAACCTGCTTGGTGCTCTTTCTTTTTTACGATCCATAAGGAACTTTTAGAGCGGATGAAAATGTTGTTACGAGAGCTTTTTCACTTGTTTATTATGCCAAGATCTCACCTTTCACCTTGCGACAATCTGACATCAGTTTTCTGCAAGTACCCATTTTTATTAAGATTTATAGTAAGCATAATAAGAAGTTCTATTTGTGGGCGGAGCTTTTAAAGTAGTGGGGATTGAGTAGGCGGAGCTACTTCATGGGTGGGGGCAAAATAGGCGTCAATTATTTGCGGAGTGGTGATATAGTAGGCGGAACTACTTCATGGGCGGGGATAAGATAGGTGGTGTCAAAAGAGATGAATTTTCAACGAAAGAGTTAAGTTTACAAGCTAAAGTGTTAAACTGCTTTAGAAAACAGTTATATTTTTGTATAAACTTAAATATATTTAATTGAAGCAAATCCTTTTCAAAATCAAACAAATCATATGAAACAAACTGTTTGAATCAATAAGGTAGATATTTTTCATTTATTAAAATTAAATAAATGTTTTGGTAATTCAAACAAAACTTTTTCTTTCAATCATATGATATCAAACAAACATTTTTCTCAGTGCGCGACTGATTTAATTGCGAAATCGATTCGAGTAGTCAGCAGATTATGGATCATTGGAAGATCGATTGGACATTCATTGATTTATTAATACGCTGAGAATCACGATCTTAATGATAAACGTTTTCTGTCTCGCTGGGTTCAATTGATTAAAGCTGATATGTCAGAGACTTGAGACTCTGACAAGGTTCTCGCCTTGCGACAGGTCAGTGTATACAAACTTTGCGATTTTGCCCATTCCGCTATCTTTCATGTTTAACCATTATAAATTCATTATCCCCATTACACAACTTTGGCAGCCCCCATACAATCCTGACCTGGCTACCTGTGATTTCTGGCTTTTTCCTAAATTGAACTATCCACTAAAAGTAAAACGAGTTCCAGACGTAGAGGAAATAAAACAGAATCCGACGAAGCAGTTGTTAGCTATTCCGAAAGGTGACTTTAAGGAGTGTTTTCGAAAGTCGGAGGATCGCTGGAAGAAGATTGTGGTTTCCAAAGGGGATTAATTGCAAGGGGATATCATCGCCATGCTCAGAATTGACTCTTACTCCTGATACACCACAAGGTCGGATACTTTCCGGACAGACCTCGTACTTCTTTATTGATTTGACGTGACTGCAGAAGTGTCTTTTTGATTTGAGCCCTCAGGATTCTGAAATCTGCAATAGAAGTTTGAGAAAGAAAAAGTTGTAGTTACAGAAACAAAAGTTCCCGACTGTCGATCGGGAGCAACGACCTGCCGAAGCCTCTCAAGTGACCTCGATTGAACTTGAAAGTTAGTAAAACATTTCCTCTACCATTGGCTTCTCGGATCGGATCTTCGTCAAAGAGAAGAAACTTTGAAATTAAGCGGAACGCATACCTGTCAACATTCCGGGTGTAATATGGTCCCATTGCGAGCATTTGATCGTTAATGTCGACCTGGCTGCACAAAGTGCAACTCACTGCCAGTGTGTAGCGTATGCTTTGCACGTGTATCAACCAACCGTACGTTATCATTACACGGAGGGTAGGACAAGGTTGGTGAAATCGGAAACTCGAGCTCGACGATCGATATACCTACTCTGGTCGACCCGTGCAATAACGCCCCTCACCCTACCCCTCAGCTCTAAGAGCGATGGGGGAAAGGGAGAGTAAAGAGGGTGTTGGGCACCGATGCTTACACGCATTCACCACTACCATTATTGGCTGCGACTCTTGGTAAAGGAGCTTATTACCATGCCATTTCCACAAAACAGGAGATACGAAACTTTGATAGTTTGTATGATAGGGGTCGTTTTATGGAATGAAAATTATAGGTAACAATTTCCCTTACATTATTTTAGATTAAAGAGTCTAAATTGGTTAAACATTCGTAAAGAGACGATAACTTAGAGCAGATATAAATCACTATCTTCTAATTTTAGGAATGAGTATTACAATTCGGGGGACCTGAAATACAAAAATAATGGTTGCGTGACTCTCATTGCAATTGTGCAAGTTCAAGAGTTAATACATCACGCGATAATCAGCGGCTCTTTGTTGTCACCATGAAATCAAGGTTTGTGTTAATAATGCGGAAGCGAATCAGAACTTGGTGCGATAGAGTAAATAGCTAAACAGCATGTGCTCCAACTGCCAAGATTCGCACAAATTGCGAGTGCAGCCAAGTTCAGAGCGGGCGGAGTGCCAAAATACGTCGTTGCTTGCAGCATTAATATGGAAACTCACAAAGGTGTAGTTCAAACATCATAGGGTTGCTCGAAATGAAGATTAGAATTAGGTAAACTTCTGAAAATAGCTAGAACATACTGAATGACTCCGGTAATAATACGAAATTAATTGTATCACGGGACAGGGGATTTCAACTCCTTATATTGGTCGTTTTTCTTAGATCTTCCTTTGTCATGCCTTTTTTCTATGACCACTCCCATTATCAACTCTCTCTTTACTTGGACACTCCCATCAGCACCGCCCACGCTCCTTGCCCATGCAGATTAACAACACTCACTTTTTTTGACCACGCCCATTATCCGTCCCCTTGACCGCGCCTACTTTCCTTGATAATCGCTCTGAATCTCTTAAATCCTTTACCTCGCCCTTTCCAGACCATAAAACTCTTAAGAAACAGGTATAAAAAATGTATCTCAAACTTAAAACTAAAGGCTCCATAAATATAAATTGCGCAGAATGAACGGAAGCGGTGAACTTCAACGCAGAGGAAAAATCTAAGAAAAGCGGCATTAGCGGTTTACCTTGAATTCTTCATTAGAGACCTTGAAAGATAGATAGTTCAAAGGAGCGAGCAACTGTGGGAAGCCGAGCTATAGAAAAAACCGGAAGTGTACGCGTATGCATATCGCCATTATCCGCGGGTATTATGCAAGAGAAAGGTACTGAAGGAGAAACAAAGAGGGTCAAGGAGGAGGTATGAGGGCAGAGTGAGAGGAAAAATGATTACGGTGCTTCGGTCGTAAAAGTGAGACTAAGATGTGAGATAAAAGCACTAACATAGTCCCCATGTGCATACGCACAACAAGGCTGTAAACGCGAAGACTCTTGTTCCGCGTCTAACGAGCGAGCCTTGAGACTTCGGATGTCTCAACGGAGCATAAAGTCATTGGCGAAAAGTGACCTGTAGACAGTGACAGTGAATTAATTCTTCTAAATTATTCTCTTTGACAGAATTTAATGCAAGATGGTTTTTAGGGTTTCGGAGTCCCAGGAACTAATTTGAATTCTAATGCCTAGGTTTTTTCATTCCACCATCAAAATGAAATCAATAAAAAATTGTTTTCCTTTTTGAGAAGTATTTTCACTTCTGCCAATCTGATATGAATAATTCTGCAGCATTGAAGCCGTCTTCAACGGTAAGTATCAGGTTGGCGCAGATCAAAGAGAAGGCTTTCATATTCTCCCTAGCACGATCCCCGCTCATTCTACGGAAGAACCCCCAACTTGTTAGTCTCTTACTTCTACTTCCACCCCCTTCAGGTACCCTTGGCTCTTGCCGTTGCCAAGGCCCTCGAAAGCAGTGATTGTTAGCGAAAAACGTGTTCGTAGCCTTCCAAGATTCAACTCACTTTTTTTTCTGCGACAGAAGATGAATAAACCACTTTCTCCTCTTACTTTCTTCTTTCTGTATTCAGGTCTCTTTTTATCGTGGTATTTTGTTAGGATTGGATTGGAAATTATAATAGTTAGAAAAACTGATCTGCGTCATACTAGAGCCTTTTCAATCCTTGAATAGAAACCTACTAGTGCTCAATTAGTGCCCTGATAGTTTTCAGTTAGCGTCTAATCAGAAAATAATTTCTATATTACATTATTGAGATTATTACGTAAATTCAATTACGTGAAACTGATACAAATACTAGGTTTGTCCGGAAAGTATCCAACCTTGTGATGTACCACGAGTAAAAGTTAATTCTTGTCAATGACGATGATAGTCTCTTCAAAGTACTCATCTTGGAAACCAAAACCTTCTTTCAGCGATCTCCCGACTTTTGGAAGCACTTCTTAAAGTCACCTTTCGGAATAGCTAACAGCTGCTTCGTCGCATTCTGCTTTATTTCCTCTACGTCTTGAAATCTTTTTTCTTCTAGAGGGTACTTCAATTTGGGAAAGAGCCAGAAGCACAGAGAGCCAGGTCAGGACTGCATGGGGACTGTCCAAGTTGTGTTTCACCAGAAATTGCTGAATAAGTTGTGATGAATAGACAGGTGCATTATCATGGTGAAGGACCCAGTCGCCACTTTTCCACAAATCTTGGCTCATAATTTCCGAAACAATAATTTTTGGAATGCCGAAGTCTTCCTCTATCTCTCTCACTGTTAAAAGACGATTTCCATTAATTAACACTCGCACTCGTTTTATATTTTGAGGTGTTTTGGCCTTTGCGGGCCTGCCAGAGCAAGGATCACTTTCCAGTGAAGTACGACCACTTTTAAATCGCTTAAAACACTCTTTAATTTGAGTATCACTCATAAACTCATCACCATACAGTTTCCAAACATGTATGGTTAAGTTTTTTGCAAAATTTAATGCACACTCTTTGTTCGGTGCGTTCCGTCATCCTGAAATTCGACGCGTACGGAGTTAGACGTTCAAGCAACTGCGTACACTAGTCGACTAAAGATTCGCAGGTCCGTGTCATTTAGTAGGGGGCCTCATAGATGTCCCCCCTTAATGGTAAATACCTGTTTTTGACCATAGCACAACTAGGTACAAAGTTAGAGCACAACGTCGAATACTTTCCTGCCAGCCTTCGTATAAGTCCAAGAGTATCCCTGCTCTCGGATCCTTTAATCTAATCCTCTTCTCCTGACTCATCCACCTTTCGCCCTATTATCGAAGAACTGAAAGTTATCCTTCCGTCAACTTTATAAGCACCTTCATTCTGAACCCGATGGGTTAACTAGAGGACTTCCTTTCTCACCCTTTCTCTCTTTTTTCTTTTCTTTAAACTTCCGATCGAGCTTTCTCGAGAATAAGTGGATTCGAGGTGGTGGGAAGAAGCATAGCCATAAAGCTAAATGGACAGACTCGAGATTGAGAGCAGGTGTCAAGGTGAGCGGAAGATTTTAATTTCAATTTCTAGTTTAAATTGTGAAATTACACATTTCAAAAGTTTTAATTTGTTCTAAAGAAATATTTTTCCAGGTCTCATCTAGTTTTTGAATGCTTTTGATTTACGATTCTTAGGATCAAGCGAATGATGTTTAGTCGAAGAGGATAGTTAAGCTTTCTAGTGACACAGGATGTTAAGGCTCAAGAGATTACTAGTATCAGAAGGATTAGCCGTCCAAATTTGTTTCGAATAATTTGTTGTTACTTTTCTAATCCACTTTCTAGAGTTATAAGCTAATAGAGAAAAACCAAAAGATTTTTATGCTTCGTTGGTTTTTATCCAACCGGTAAATCGGCTTAAAGTCCTAGTTCCTTGTTTCTTGCTTTTATGACATTTTATAGTGTGCCCACCTCTCCCTATTTTTCACCCTGTGGAAAAGAATCTTCCTTTTCCTCTCGTCGAGAAAACAAGAAGGTTGGTAATCGAGTTGCTGTTCTTCTAGCAAAGCGAGGTTGGAAAAATTCTTTCCCTTTCGTGCCTTATTTCGAATAAAGCCCGCCGCTGTAAATAAGAGCGATCCACTGGGCAGAAACCAAGAGAAAAATAGTTTCTTCCTTCTGATTCACGCAGTGAAGGATTGTTTCAGTAAATAAGGAAATATAAGAGAGATGTTTCAGATTTATTTTATCTTGAAGAAGTTTCTTTCGAGGATTCTTTCTTTTAATTACTGCAGAGAAAGTAATTCGCTATTCATCATTTGGAGAATAATTAAATAATTTCAACTGTTCATTACACTTTTAGACTTCACTCTCTTTCCCCTATTCCCCTCTTTTCTCGTTTTTAAAGAATTCTTTTTCCTTCTTTCAAAGTCAGGGTCGCCAACTTTTTGCGGTGACATTTGTACAAAGTCATCTTTCTTGATTGAAAATAAACTATTTTGTTAAAAAGTCATCTTATTTGATCCAAAGTTCAACTGTTTTGTTGAACTTCGTTTTCTTAATTGGAAGTTCACATATAGTGCGTCATTAGCGCCCCAATAACTCCTGGATAGTTTGCCAAACTATAATCCAATCAAGAACCTGAAGGATCATATAATCAATTATTTCAAAATGTAATCCTATATTTAATCATCTATTTCTCAACGATTTTGTAATATTGTGATAAGAACGATTCGCTGCGTTTAATTTCAAGTTCTGCCTTTCGAGGAAATGAATAACTGCGATAATCGATTCACAAACATCCGGCTAGCCATGAACCCTTCTAACTAATCGAGCCACGATGACATAATTGGAAACATGCCAGCTCAAATACCTCGCGTTTCTCACTTTCATGAGTTTCGCTCAGCCGCAAATTATTTGTCGCGATCAGGAAAGAATTCATCATAAATTAAGGTCGAATCAAAAAATTCTTTTCATAAAACAACGTTTCTAAATGATAAGGTTCCATTTCGAAGAGATCAAATGAAAAGGTGCTAACTCGTGGAAACAAAATGAAAAGGTGCTAACTCGCGTGACGACTGTCTGAAGTTTCAAGATCCCTTAACTCTGTAGCACTTCCTTATTTGGTCTTCACGATTTAGCACCTTTTTATTCCGTTTCTCTGAGATTGAACCTTTTTATTTGGACACGCCGAATTCAATCGAAAAATCGAATAGAAAGTTTCAAACCTTGTTCCTTCAATTGTAATACTTTCATCCAACTACATTCTGTAGCTTCTCTTTCAAAAATTAAAATCCCCCAATTGGAGGTATTTTTTTTCTTCGTTATCAGAGGCGGCTCGACTTTATGTAAGTCACTTAGTGCGTTGCGCATTTTTGAGAAGAGATATATGCGTTAATGCGTTTTCATGAGGAGGAATGATTAAGCGAGTGTGGAAAACCGGTTTTGTGAAATCAGCGATGAAGACGAAAAAGGAGAGGAAGGGAGAATGTGGGAGCCCTCGAGAAGGAAAAAGCGTGTCTCATTGCGGCTTTGGCACAAACACGTGTGTCCTACTTGTTTGACATCCTACGCTCTCAAATGCACTTCAGAAAGTTCATACCCAATTATTAACAACGTGCAGTTTCGTGTGTGGTCAGTGTCACAGAGGATTGGCAACAACTGTTAATCCCGCCTTGGCTTCGAGCTTGGATTCGCCTCTAATCTAATCACCAACGATGGTCAAGGTCATCGCAAAATGGAAAAAGGACGATAACTTCATTTAATCTAAGTAAGCTTCCATCAATTTCATTTCAACTAAAAAAATGTTGTCTTAATCTGATGAACACTACAATGAACCGACACGCAAAATTGAAACCCTTTCGTTAAAAATCATTCCAGTCGAATATTCATATCGCTCGAGTTGCAAGGGCACGTGCAAGTTCCCAGGCACCTAATTGACTGAAAAATTCAACGGTATTACAATCGGGCATGCCATCATCCAATCGGAACCGCCCAAACGGGCTTTCTATTGTAATAGGACGAGGGGAGCATAAGGGAAGTTGTTCGGGAGGGGAGATATCTCGTAATCGATACGATGCACTCGCCGGGTTTTGGGGGAGTGGGACGTTTGTAGAATAATGGGGAAAGATTGGGTGACAGGAGAACTGGCAGTGTGCTGGTTTACAGGTTCATTTTTTGCCGTCAGGTAACACACATGAGATCGTGAACATGAAGGGGGTGGAGAAATTCGCTTGTAGACTATTCGTAAAGTGAAATGATGGAGTGGAGAACTCGCTCACGCGACAGAGAACAATGCCTTCGAGTTTCATCGCACCAATCCTCACGAATCTGTAATCTATGATAATAATATTCATTTATGCCAAAAGAGAGGGAGTGACCTATTATTTTAATATAATGTGGATTGTGTACTGTACGATGACCCACCTTTGTCAGATTCCCGCCCATTTAATCCCCACTTATGGGCCAGACTGTGAAACCGGAGGAGATACAGCAGGTGGGCCTTAGTACGCCCCGCCGATTAGATCAGAGAGCCGAGTGGTGGGGAGGAGGTAGTGGGGGTGAAATGGGCGGATTAAATTGACAAAGCCACTCCCACTTTAGCTCCACACTTCTAAAGCCCTGCCCATCGCGTACAACTTCTTCATCTTAAAAGACAATAAAGAAGGTTTTCAGCCTTTAAGGAAATGGATGAAAAAAATGGTTTCATTGATTACAAATCAAATGGTTTTATCGAAAGTTTAGAGATCAGAGAGATTGTCGCTTGGAGAATATGTTTTCTCCAAAGCCAGCCCAGTTATTTTCGATTACAAGGGATTTACAATCGAAATAGTGGCACTTCGTCACATGCGAGCTGAACGTAAATATCGAGCGTTTTCTGCGCCCGATAAATTATTCGATACGGATAGAGCGGCGCAAAGGTTTTGGATAGCCTCCGGCTCGAGCTGGAAAGTCCGCTAGAATAAAAGTGATTAATCGACGTTCTCGGCGCTAAAGTGCACGGCGCGAAGTTTACAAATTCCAGGCGGTAATCTGATTGCCTGCCGTTTTGAAGGAAACAGATTTTTAGCTTCAATTATCCTCCTTTCCTCAATCAGTTCATTTTCCTCTTTAGATCGGACGATTTCCAAACAAGTAAATTATCGAAAGTCTTCATTTATAGAGGCATAGAGGAAGAAGGAAGTAGAGATAATTAGAAAGAAAATAAGGCAGAGAACTTGGAGATAAAAAAGGAAATAAGAAGGGAAGTGGATATAAATGCAGGGTGGCCGAAAAATATAATTTTTAAATTTCCCTGACTTTTTCCTGGGTTTTCCCTGACCAATTTTTCATTTTCCCTGACCATTAATATTCAAAGACCAGAATTTTTATCTTGTATCATTTTTAACATAGATTCTTCTATAAACGGAATAAAACAATAACATTTCAGAATAAAATTTTTAATTTAAAATTAAGATAGAACAGAAATCCATTTTATCATGAATAATTTTATGCAAAATGAGCATGAAAAAGATTCAAAATTAAAAAATAGACTTCTATACCACCTCACTTTTCGGCTCATTTATTTCAAACAAAAAATATTACTGGTCTACCATAAGAGATGAATTTACAGTCCAAAAGGACGAATTTTTAATAAAGCAGTTGAATTTTCGCCCATAATAGTTAAATTTTCAACAAAATAATTGAAATTTCAACAAAATGATTAAAATTTCAACAAAATGTTTGAATGTTTTACCAAACTTTAATTTTAGTAGAAAATTCAACAGATTGGATCACTAAAAATGACTGATTTTATCAGTGAATCAAATTGACTGATTTGAAAAGTCACTTTTGGCTGATTTGTCAGTCGTCGAATCCGCATGATTTAAATCAGTCAAAATTCACTTCGAATCAGTCACTTTTGACTGTTTTAAATTTAGAGTGTAATACGATCAACATTACGTCCTGCTTCCTTAAAGCTATGAATTTCAATGAGGTTCTTTGGCAATTCTTTACGTTGGAGTAAAAATGGTAAAATTCCGTGAAAAGACAAATAAAGAAGAAGAAAAGAATAAAGAAGCAAAGTGTGTGAAAGGAGCTAAAAGTACAAACGAATAAGGCTTGAAGAATGAGGAAAAAGAAAAAGAAATGAGGAAGAGGCAAGAACAAGAGTGAGGTCGTTCCACCGTTTAGCGACTGGAAACGGAATTCCCGACTTGGTCGAGATATCCACTTACTCTAAAGTCCTATTCGGAGTTTTAAATTAAATTTTTTAATTACATACATGGTTTATATTCGACAGCTTTATAATTTAAGAAATGTAAATATTTTGCTGAAATGTTGAAATGAAGAGAAGTGAGAGGAGGGGAAGTAGGGAAAGTGAGAGGAGGGTAAATAGGGAAAGTGAGGGGAAATAAGCGGCGAATAAGTAGAGGAAGTGAGGGAAAACTGGGTGAGGGGAAGTGAGGGGAAATTATGGGATGGGAACTGAGGGTTGAGGAAGTAGAGGAAGTCAGAGGACATCAGGGTTGGGAAGTAGGGGGGGATGAGGGACAGTAGGGGCAATTATTGGAAGTTAGGGTGGATAGTTTGGGGAAGTGAGGGGAAGGCTAGTAGTACGGGTGTGTAGGTGAGCGGAAGTTATGGCTGGGGAGGTGAAGTGTTAGCTCGAAAAGTGAGGAAAGAGGGATATAGAGGAGAAAGAAGTTAGGGAAGGGATGGGAAGCGAAAAGTGAAGTGAGTTTAGGGGAAGTAGGAAAGATAGGGGAAGTAGGAGAATATAGGGAGAGTAGGGGAGGGAAAGTAAAGGAGGGGGAGCAGAAGAATATAGGGAGAGTAGGGGTGTGAAAGTGCGGAAGGGGGAGAGGGTTTGAGTGCCCTAGCCGAAATGGATTGAATAACATTGTATTATTTAAACAGAATAAAAACTTAAATGGGTCAGGCAGACGTGCCCTTATATATTTGAAAATTTTCTCAAAATTCCAACACAATATTTACATTTTTAAGGTTGTCGTAGCCCTCGGCAGAAACCTTTATAGTTTCGGAAAGTGGGGAAGTGAGAGGAAATAAGGGGAGGGGAAGTATGGGAAATGCGGAGTGAGGAAGTATGGTAAATGCGGCGTAAGGAAGTCAGGGGTGGAGAAGTAAGAGGATAGGAAGTAGGAAATGTGAGGTGACGTAGTGATGGGGAATGATTAGAGGGTAGGGGAAGTGAGTGGAAATGAGGAGAAGTGGAAAATGGAAAGTGGAAATGAGGAGAAGAGAGCATGGGAAATGAGGGGGAAGTTGGAGGATTAAGGATGATTGAGTGGAAATGATTGGAAGTGAGGTAGGATAGTGAGGGGAGCTGTGGAAGTGCGGAGAGGGGGACACAGAGGAAGAGGAAGTTAGGGAAAGGATGGGAAGCGAAGGGTGAAGTGAGGGGAGTGATAGTGGGAAGGAGAGGGGAATGTAGGGAGAGGAAGTTCTGAAAGACTTAATTAACGTTAGGGGAAGTGAGTGGAAATGAGGAGAAATGGAAAGTGGAAATGAGGAGAAGAGGGAATGGGAAATGAGGGGGAAGTAGGAGGATTGAGTATGATTGAGTGGAAGTGATTGGAAGTGAGGTATGGTAGTAAGGGGAGCTGTAGAAGTGCGCAGAGGGGGTCGCAGAGGAGGAGGAAGTTAGGGAAAGGATGGGAAGCGAAGGGTGATGTGAGGGGAGTGATAGTGGGAAGGAGAGGGAAATGTAGGAAGGGGGAGGTCTGAAAGACTTAATTAACGTTTGAATAGATTGCGAAAATAGCCTAGACAAAGGCGCGAAAACTAAATGAGAAGAGACCGGTATTGCCTCTTTTTTCGGTCGTCAAACATACCAGCTAGATGGCGTTAGCGAACAGAGAAGCGTTCGGGCGTTAATATTAATTGGCCTTCTCGAGTTAATTACTCGAGAACTGGTGTCCTTTACTTTCGTGGCAATTTGGTTCCGAGGGTGATATAGAAGACAAGCTTCTCTTGTAACTGGTTGTTAACACCCCGATATATTTAACCCAATGTGGGCGGCTATCTCTATCCCACCTGTCTCCAGACCAAGAAAAATTAACGTCTGCATTTTCTCTTTTCGTTTTGTGATAACACCTGAAATAATTCTTTAGTATCCCAGGGGCTCTGCTACCTCTTATTCTTCTGAGAATTAAAACTAAGCTTAACAACCAGGTTATTTTCCGGTTTTCCCGGTGAAAAATTACATTTTTCCGGTTGAATTTTAATTGTTTATAATAACAATTATTCAATGCTAATTGGTTTATTATCATACTTTCATTGTGCCGAGATCCACACCTTCTTTGTTGAAGAGGGCTAATTCTTGAACACTTGTCCAAAGATATAATATTCGTTTATTCAACAAATTTCATGGTTTTTTGGGCTTTTTTATATTGCCGTGAATAGGTTTTCAACGAAATAATTTAAAGTTATTCATAGACTATAACATTTCTTATAAAAAGATTGTTTCTTCTTTTCTAAATGTAAAAATAAATGTTTAGTTTTTCCGCAATTTTTGCCCTTTTTCGTGAAAAAATTACCGCCTTTCCCTTTGTACTGATTTTACTTGGATAGTAAAATGAAAAATCCTGAAGACATTTTCTTTCAGTTAACTCAGTAAAGTTGTAAGGATCGTGGTATACATTTTTTTATGCTCAAATCCTCAACCCTAGTATTATAGAAGAAAGGCAGAAGGTTACGAGGCTTTTAGCGAGCCTTTTGTGCTTCTCAGAAAAAACGCTTTCTTGCAAGATCCGAGAGCAAAAGAAGTTATTTTTTAATGAAGAATTCATTTTGCAATTTTTATTTTTTAATAGCATTATCAAGTACAAACACGAATACAAATATACACAGTACATAAATAATTAATGAGAAGTGAGCAATCATAAAAATTGAAACAAGAGAGGCATTAGAAATTAGAATGAATAAATTATTGCCTTGTTCAGATTCAAACTATGGTGAATGTGAACAGAGCAATAATTTATTCTAGCGATTAATTAATATTACTCAATTATTGAAATCGCTAATACAAGACTCAGCTTGAAAACTTTAAACACTGTAAATTCCAGTTAATCATATTGATCGCGATATTGGATCAAAATTATATGCAACACTTTTATAAAGATTTCGGATTTGTTATTTTTTTATCTGATCACTTTGAAATTTCAAAACTGAGCTTTCGAAACGATTTCCAACATTTTTTTTAACGAAAATTAATTATAAGTTTCGACAAATACTTGAAATGGGTAAGCCTAAAGAAACACTTCTTGAAAGTAAAAAATTAATTTACAGAGCCATAGAGATTTATTGCCCAATATAGGAAAATTCGAATTTTTTCCCCCATCCTAAAATTCGAAATTTTATAAAACATTCCATGTTGATCCTGGCAAGCTGTAAATCTATAGAAACAGTTTAAAAAATAAATACATTTCTGTTTTGAATATTCGTTTTTTTTTGTTTTTGAAAATTTACTTTCTTTTTAAATTTAAGTATTCCAGTTAAAGATTCTTCATATAAGTTGAAAATTCATATCTTTCGTTGAAAAACCAACTATTTTTGGTTGCAAGTTCATTTTTTTACATTCTCATCAGAGAAGGTATTATTTTTTTTAAAGCCTACTATTATACATATTTTTGGTTGATAATTATTCATCTTTTTTGGTTAAAAATGTTATTATTTGATTGAAGGTATAATTATTTTGTTAAAAATGTTGACAATTTTTTTCCGACAGTTATTTTTTGTTAATTTGAAAATTAAACTTTTTTGTGGAAAATTCGTCTTCTTGGGTTGAAAATTCAACAATTCGGTAGCATTTTTTTCCTTCTTGACTGAAAAATCTTTGTTGTTTGAGAATTCAACTCTTTCAATTATTTTTTATTGAATATTTATCTTTTTTAGTTGACAATTCATTTATTTCGTTGAAACTTCTTTTTTTTTGTACAAAATTAATCTTCTTGAGTGAAAATTCACCTTTTTGGATGAAAATTCAACTAATTGGTTGAAAATTAAACTCTGTCGTTAAAAATTTATTATTTTTATTGAACATTTAACTATTTTGTTGAAAAGTCGTTTTTTTGTTTTTGGAAATTGATAATTTATGGTAGAAAATTCAACTATTTGGTCAAAAATGTATATTTTTTAGTTTTTTCAATCCAACTATTTTGGTTGAAAATTGATCTTTTTTAGTTGAAAATTCAACTCTATGGTTGAAAATTGATATTTTTTGCGATGAAAATTCAACTATTTTGTAGAAAATTTATCTAGATGGTTGATAGTTAAACTCTTTTGTTATAAATTCATTTTTTCAGTTCACAATTCATAATTTTTTTGAAAATTGATCTGTTTGGTTGAAAAATTATTTACTCTGTTAAAAATTAGTTTTTTTTTGTTGAAAATTAATTTTTTGAACTGAAAATTTAACTACTCAATGTTTAATTTAAAATTGATCTTTTTGTTTGAAAATCCAACTATTTTGTTGAAAATTCAGCGTTTTCTGAATCATTTTCTGTTGGTCCTAGCAAGTTGTAAATCATCCAGAAGTGGGAGTCGGATCTTGATCAATTTAAAGAAACACTTTACAATGAAAAAAATTAATTTCCAGAGCCTTAGAAAATTTTTCTTCCATTCTGGAATTAAAATGAGAATTATCATGTTCAAAAATCCATAGGGATCAGATTTAACTAAAAAGAGAGGGAAGTTTGAGGGTAAGTTTTATGTATGCTTTGCTGATTTAAATCACAGCATCCGATCCAGGCAGCTAGTATAAATATGGATACACCGGTTATGCACCCTCCACTCTCCATTTTTTTACGAACAAGTAATCGATGGACTTAAAGCAGAAGCAGAGTTATAAACACAGCTATGAAACAGGGTATAATTATAGGTGCAAACTTTTACGAGAACGTTGCGTTCGCCACGCAACTTAGTCAACTTTTACATTTTAATGAGGCCATGAGTGAAAATAATTCGTCTTGGGTAAGTCTTCGATAACCCCCCCCCCCCCCCCAATCAAGACATAGCCAAGGCATGCTCAAGATTTTATTTTATTTCTTGAAGTTCAACTTAAGACAAGGGCATTGTCCCAAAAGGCTGGCCCTCTTAGGATCATCACTAATCTGCTTAAAATATTACAGAATGTTTGTATTATTTATCTTAAGTTCACGAGATACTTGTAGATAATTACAATTTCAATCTTTTAATGGAAAATTGCAAATCATTGATCAGAAAATTACAAGTTTTATCGGCTGTGAAATGTTAATTTTTACCTGTTTTCCGGAAATGGCAGGCTCTGATGGTGGGGTCCATAGTTTATAGAGGTCTGAGTATAATACACACTCAAATTTATAAAAGAAGACTTTTTTAATTTTGAATCCTGTCCGGGAGCGAGACATAGCCGTCTTGAAGTCGAATTCAAGTCCAAATCAAGTCGAAATATTTTTACACGGGGGCCTTAAAAAAGCCTATTAATTA